>PNEQ01065073.1:0-14087 GCA_003012365.1 Medauroidea extradentata
TGAGTGTGATTGAGTGTGAGTGAGTGTGTTTGAGTGTGATTGAGTGTGTTTGAGTATGAGTGAGGGAGAGTGTGAGTGAGTGTATGAGCAAGAATGAGTGAGAGAGAGTGAGTGTATGAGTGAGTGTATGAGGGAGTGAGAGTGTGAATGAGTAAGAGTGTGTAAATGAGTGTACACACACATACAAAAAGTAAAAAAGAACACTCACGTCTGTGGCGATAATCTTGGTGTCGACGTTCCTCCACTGACTCATCACCTCTGTGACTATGCTTTTTTTTCTTTTTCTTTGCTGATGATGCATACACCCCACGGTCTTTGTTTCTCTGAAGGCGTTCAACCAACCGTTCTCTGGCTGCTTCCGAGATACCACCAGTGTAAGAGGGTGATTCTTCATTAGGTGGCCGATAATGTCTGCATTGAAATACATGAGAACGAAACATATAATAACAACTGCGGGTAAGCAGAAGCATTAAATACATAAGGGGCTGCTTTCTCAATGTCTTGTCATGTTCCAATTATCATTTGTTTAAAAATTAACCAATGCTTAGCATTAATTTATGTTTCTCAAGTACTGATTAAGAATAATCAATG
Organism: Medauroidea extradentata; assembly: GCA_003012365.1. Lineage (NCBI taxonomy): Eukaryota > Metazoa > Arthropoda > Insecta > Phasmatodea > Phasmatidae > Medauroidea > Medauroidea extradentata. The sequence continues at coordinate 592 of PNEQ01065073.1, forward strand.
GGTTAGCAGTCTGTAACCAGAACACAAGATGTAGTATACCAATTACCAAGATAATAAGGACTTTGAAAACAAACAAGTCTGTGTAATCAGTGATGATAGAAGTGCGCACATTTAAAAATAATATCATCTTGGATGATGATGACAAATAATATACATTTTTTTAAAAGATGATAATGAAGATATAGTATATTTCGTAAAAAGGCCACAATAATTTTGGAAACACCCATATCATCTGCAGACGGATGGCGAAGAATTTTTTTATGAGCTGCTACTCGAATGACAATACTGTCTTAGCACTACAAGAAAAAATTAAAGAGCATCTAGAAGTGCACACATACAGTTGTGTAGTTATTTATTGCACGTCAATTAATTTAGTCTATACCATATAAACAAAGGTAGACCTACAATCTGGTACACAATATCCATGTGAAAAAATTTTCTAGGTTATATTACATGCCTTTATCCTATATTTCAATGCATAATTTGCTACAAACCTATGCTGGAAATTCACCTACTTAAGTAGGTGAAATACTACATAATTCATGCTATGATGGGATTATTTATTTTATTCCTTTTGGACAAATTTAATAAATGTGGATTGCAATGATCTTTAAATCATTTTGGAGGTTATGTAGGCCTATGATGCCACTGAAGATTTGTTAAATATTTTCTTATTCATGTTGCAAAATTTTGCTGGTTATTATACACACTATTGTAGGTTGTAAGTTTATACGTATATTCTGTGTGAATGTTTTGGTTTTCAAGAATTTTTCTGTGCCTTCTATCAAACTTAAAATTTTATGCCTCAGATGGTTATTTCATAGCTGTGAGTAACTATTCTGGCTTGAATAAGAGAACACTATACCAGACGAAATGTTTAATAAAGTTTTCAGAAAAGGGAGGGGGTGAGTTTGCAACTGTGAGAAACAAGGAGAAGATAAGAATTTACTTTTAGTAGTCGACACGTGCTGAAGGGCAGATTCTTTTTATTAGGCTGCCACTCTCCTTACCCCCCAGTCAATGGCCAGCTGGAGGATTGTTAGCTCAAGGCCATAGTTATGCTGATGGAGATTGGGGATGGTATCTTTGGTACGTTATGTATCCTGCCAAACAACCTCATCCTTCTCTCTCTGATGTCCACCTTTCAACACTTGTAAAGAAACAAGGTTAAATTTTATACGTTTATCCTGTCTCCTTCCATTTCTTTTGTTGCACACGCCTTACCTGCCTCCGATAAATGTTATCAGTCAGTGTGCTTTTCCACCACCTGTCTTTACACCAACACAGAACTGCTTGCAAAGTCTTAGTTTCTGCTTTTCATTTGTTGTAAACAGAGGTTTCAGCTGTGGTAATGTATCAGAAAGTTACTTTATGAAACACTACAGAATTTGTTGCATACACATTACTTGGTTGGATGCTAGGGGAATAATGCACTTTAACTAAATTGTTCACTGCAAAGAAGACGATTTAAGGGAAAGCATAGTCATAGCCTATACGACATTAGTTTCGTACACATCCCTTGAAGTAATGTTTTTTTGAAAGTATGATTTCATAAAACATACCTGGCAACAAAACAATGTGTGCTATAAAAGTAATAGTAATGATTAATAAAAAATTTACATAAACATAACATTGTATTATGTACCTCCTCTTAAGCTTATATGATATGCGCAAACATTTCTGCTAGAGAAATAAATACAGTAATTCTGTTTCTAAAGAAACACAATTTTCAGCACGCAGCAGCTAATTTTTGTCCATGACACGAAGTTCACACCTAACCAGTCCCACAAAATAAACACACAAAATGCTCACTGCAGCCAATGGCAAGCTGAGACGTCACCATTGTTGCCAAATTTACCTTAACCAATGCTTAACTATCCGTACAATTAAAGTATGTCGACAAACACTTCAATTTTAATCATCACTTAATCATTGTGGTTAAACTAATCAAGTGATTAGATAACAAAGACTTTAAACAGACATAAACCGACCAAAAAAGGCTTGATAATAACATTTACATGCATGCTATAAAATACATTATCTGACTAACAAAGAAGAATATGAATTCACACTGCACACATCACAGTTACCAGTCCACACAAAAATCAATATTTACATTCAGAGTTTTATAAAGTGCAAACTTATGTTTTGTAGTTGGAGCCTCCGCAACCCGTATCCCTCCCTAGAAGCTATGCTTATGATTCACAATCACAATACGTACAAACAAAACATATTCTCAAATCTTCAAAACATATTCTCAAAACATCTTTCTGAACTCAGAAACATACAATTAAACTGAAAATTAATATTTCTATAGAAGTTAAGATGAAGGAGAGAATTTCAGTTCAAAATAAGCTACCTACATACGAAGCTGTTTTAATATTTGTGGTATTACTCACTAACTTGCTATGAAGTTACTGGGTATTTTGTTAGTCCAATCTAAAGTGTGTAATTATCTGTTAAAGTTATTTTCACTCAGTGATGAATTATAGAACAGTAATATGTTTAACTTATCTGTTTATAAATTATAAAGAAGTAGTTTATTGAACAATGTAGTTTATTGGCTTCAATGACGGTAGTGGGAATCAAACTATAAACTAACGAAATTTCTATTTTTATTTTCTGCTAACTCAAACTTTCACATACTTGAATTAAAATTCTTGTAGCTTTCAACTTCAGCTTAGCATACTGCTTTTATCCATTTATACCACAATGTCATTATTTTAATGTTCAATTTTTACATATGTGTGTATTTTTCCTTTCTTTGTTTTGCAAACAAACAAGGCAAGATATTAGTGTTTAATTTTACATTAATTCCTTCGGAGAAGACTTCAGAATGCCCCCCCCCCCCCATCACCGACACAATTTGAGGGTAAAGGGCAGTGTTTAGTGTGAGCGATGTCCATGATTGAAAATAGCAGCCATGACAGTGATAGTACTCTGCCACCCATTATTTTAATTAAGCACAACACAAATGTTGCACTCTGTATGTGGTGGTAGGGTGTAATCTAGTAAAGGGTGATATGTTTTACTTGCGGCAGTCGTGCCCACCAATGACATATTCTGCATTTCATAAACAGGCAGTTAGGTAGCTTGTGATACAAACATGTATGGCCCTACACTGATTTTAATTTAGGTCTTTTACAAGTGAAAAAAAGATGATTTAGGCCTTGTTTATGATTAATTCACGTTCACGTATCCCTTTATCATGTTCACGTATACGTAATATGTGGTCAATTACGGGGGTCTTTATTACGACCCTTCACGTAAGCCGTAAGCACACACTGCAAAATGTCGGGGAATCAGTCGTCGAGTATGATATTAGAGTTTCTCTAACAACTCCCAATATGTACAATCACATTTGCAAACTTTGATGAAGACATTATATTTCCTAAAATCATTTATTCCAAAAAAATTATCATACCGAGACATGTTTATGGCAATTGTAGGTTACATTGCAGGTTACATGCCAAGGGCAAGTCTGATATTATTTGGTATTAAGTACCTATACTTTTCTTTAGTTGCAAGTTTTACCTAGGCCTAGAAGATAAAACTGTAAATGATGCAAAATAGAACCAAAAGGTTGACAGATTGTCCTAACAATTTAATTCTGTAAAATCAGACTTAACATTAGACTACTATTGAGTCCTAGCAAAAGTCATATATCGTAATTTTTTTAAAGCAGCTATAGTACAGCCGCTAGTGTTATTATTCCTACAGTATTTACAACTTTAGCCTGAAAAGAGGTCATTTGGAATCTATTTTAGGATATGTTCGGATCGGGAACATACAAATGACCTAGGCACATAATCATCAATTGTTTCCTTATTCCTCATTTTATTTCAACCTATACATCCTATAGTCTATCTCATGAAAGAATTCCACATTTTGACAGTTCACTTCTGACAAGTGAGGTCTGTAAACAGGATTGTGGAGACAGTGTTTTTCTAGGAAGCCAGGTAGGTTTAAAGCTCCAAACAATGGAACATCCCGGCAAATTTCTCAGAATAAAAATGTCAAAATATGGAATTCTTTCATGAGACAGACTGTAATGAATGAGTAGTTTGAAAGTTGAAGGTATATGCACACTAGTGAAGGGTCGTTCATGAACGACTCGTTCAAAATGAACGACTCACTCACCAGAGCAGCTCGCGAGTCGCTCTTCTCCAGAGAGAGGCTCGCGAGTCAAGAGCCCCCTCCATTCCAAGTAATCGATATTTGAACGCAGAGAGTTCGTAATCGACCTCACTGTCACTATAAATTGTTACTTCCCTGGGTAGGTGATAAGGAAACTGCAAGTGTAGGATTCAATTACCGCGTAATTTTTTATGCTGTAGTCCATTATCGAAAAACAAGTTGGTAGAAAATTCTATCAAAACACAATTACTCACTTCTAAAAAGGTTTCCCAAACCTGATTTTTTTGTGAACTTGAACTTCTCGAACCCATAAATGCATATACGGAAATTAAATCAGAGAATCAAATAATTAAAAAAATAATAATTTAACCTAAGTATTAATAAAATAACTCTACGACAGGAAAAAAAGGGCTCCGTACTGCTCAGTGCACCTAACTCCGCCCCCCCCCCCCTCTTTCTGCTTGCCGGTAAGGCAAGCTGCTCCGACTCATCGGCTCCTTACCTCTTCCTCGAGAGCGAAACTACTCTTTTGAACGACTCTCTGCCAAGAGCGAGCGCTCTGGAACTAGCTCTTTAAATTGAACTGGTTCTACCCATCACTAACGCACACTGCAAATGGAATATTTTTTTCCTAACAAACCGTACATAAAAAAAAACGCTCTAGCGAAATTGTGTATCGTATGACTGTACAAAGTCTCAAATTTTAATTTTTTCCAAGCATTTGGTTAAAAAATATTTGAGTTATTTGCAATTGTTTGAAATAAATGAAAGACAATGGCCTTAAAGACAAATCTGGCAGTTTTTTAAGCCCTCTCAAAAATTAAAAGCAAGAAATCAAAATGAACTGAAAATGAATTAAACTAATAGTGTAATAAAGTTAACACCAACCCTTTTAAAACACTGCGGGCATGAAACTGATTGCACTGACTAAAGGGCCAAAGACAGTCTGCTATCTCTACGGGATATGGTTCTTCACTATGGTGGGGAAGGAAAAAGCATCTTGTCCTTATAAGCTGAAGAGAAGGCCAATATTTTGCCACTGCAAAGGGGAGCACAGGAAGCAGAAAGCAACTGTTGCAGTAAATGGTATGATAGGACAAGCCATGTGCATCAGAATACAATATCAAAAATAAATTATACAATCCTTAACAGTTTATGAACTGCAAATTTGTTAAAGTGAAGAGACACTGGGAATGTTATCACACACAAATATTTTTAAAATTTAAAATGAAACCAAAAATTTGGGGTTAGACTAAGTTATTCTGGCTCTGCGACAACTTGCTTCAACTATGTAATGGTGTTTCAAAGCATAGGTTTTATCTATATGAGCAAGAAAAATACACAAAGAGAATCAGCAGGATATAGCGAGATCAAGCAGACATTTATTCACGTTACAATATGGTGAAGCTGTTTCCAAGTACAGTCAGTTCTTTATGTATTATTCTGAAAAATTAGGTTATGGTTAGAAAACTACCAACAGATTTATACACTATGCTATGGTAATAAACTATTTTTTTTACATGTATAAATGTGGCAGATGGTTTCTTCACCTTTCCATCTGAAGGCATCACAACCATTACCCTAGAACTTATATCACACTCCATCTGTATGTTTGTCTACTCTCTGGTTTCATTTTATCTTTTCACCCTCTGACAAAACAAAACATTACAAAAAACAAACTTTGCAGGCATTACGCATATGTAACAAAAATAACGTCACAGACAATATAACATTAACACGAAGTAAAGTTGCCACAAAAATTAATGGATTCATCTCAAAAGTTAATGTCCGAAGCCATAACAGAATGTGTAAGTTATTTTTTATTAGTATTCTTAACAACACAGTTTTCAGAAGTGCTCACCTTACCATCAAGTTTATACTTAAACTACACGTTAAAAGTGATGAGAATCAATTATTTAATATCTACATTCAGAACTAAAATTAAGCGACTTACTTAAATCTGCCAAATTATAATCTCACCGTTTATTTTTATTTCCTGCTACATTCACTTCGTTTTCCACTTCCTCGTCATCATCTTCATCCCTGTATGACAATACTTTAGACTTTTTATTATCTGACTCTTCCTCGTCTTCTCTTTGCTTTCTTCGGATTTCTGTAACAATACTTACTATTAAAGTTAAATAATGGACTATAAACATGTTAAATGTTAAAATAAAATATTAACAAGACAAAAGAACTAGACAAACTTTAAAAAACAATTTTTTGACACAGTTCTCATTCCAAAGAGGCTGTGACATGGTACGCACACAACAGACTAACAGTAAAGAACACTGGACAGGGAAATTACACAATGAAAAAATTTGTTAAGCCTTATATTAATGCTGATGTAGTGCTGGGGCAGAGCCAAAAGAGGATGTGGGGGTGGGGAGGTGGTAAGGGCAACTGCATGTAAAGGCATTCTTATATAAAGAGATCAATGTGAAGAACTATTTCAAGAAAGACAGTTTAGTTGTAAATTTTAAGAACTGGTACTTAATGCATACCTACCAACCAAACTATTAAAGGTTATTTATTTTTTATTATTACACTTCAGAAACCCTTTACATGTCTTTACAAACATTTTAGAGTATGGAGCACGTCAATAAATAAAACATTAACAAAAAAAAAAAAGAAGAATTACATTTTCATACTCTACTATACTTAAAAAATATAATATTAATGAACAATGTTACAAAGTATGAAGTTTAAAATTTACATACATTTGAGGTAACAATATCTTAGTTTAATTAGCAGAAATTTTTTTATTTCACTCACAAAAAATTTTTTATCTGAAAAACAGAAGCACTTGTGTGGCAATGAATTAAAAATTTTGATTGATAATGCATAACCTTTTGAAAGAATGATATCATAGATGTTGAAACATGGAGGTTTCCATTTTGTCTAGTTGAATAACTATGCACTTAACTATTTGTATTGTATTTGGCCACATTATTTGCCAGATGTGATAAGATTTTTATAAATGTATTCATTGAAAAGTGTTAATATTTATTCCTCTTTAAATAAAACTCTGCAAGAATCTCTGGCATGTTTGTTGCAGATAATTCTAATGGCTTTTTTTTTTGTATTTTAAAGATTTTAGTTGCATTAGTTGAGTTTTCCCAGAACTGAACACCAAAAATCACTAATGAATGAAAGTTTGCAAAATAAATCAATTTTAATGTTTCTTTTGAAACCAACTTTGCTAAATATCTTAATGAACAGCAGACAGCAATAAGTTTTTTTATCGTACATATAATGTGCTCTTTCCAGTATAATTTTAGATTAATCAATAGCCCTAAGAATATTGTGGTTTTAACATTTTTAATATGATTCTCATTAAATTTTAATAGTATTTAAGTTGGAGCCAAGTTTTTTTGTAAGAAACCTCATATAGTAGGTTTTACCTATGTTAATGGCAAGTAAATTTAAGTTAGTGCAAACCAATAAATTAACTTAGTAATAATCCTGTTACTTTTGTTTTCAAGTTCTTCTAAGGATTTAGAACTAATGAGAATACTTGTGTCAACTGCAAACAATATTTTAAAACCTCATCACCTAAGTATTCCGGTAGATCATTGATATAAATAAAAAACAACAGACCCAAAACAGATCGTTGAGGGACCCAGTGTTTCATGAAACCTAAACTTGATATATTTTCTGTTAAACCGTCTTGAATTTGAATTATTTGTCATCTGTTATATAAGTATGACTGAACCATATTTTTAATCATAATTTATGCCATATAGAGCCAGCTTTTGAATTAATAATTTGTGATTTACACAATGAAAGGCCATTTTTAAGTCGTAAAAGATCCCTAAAATGTGTTCCTTTTTATTAAGAGAGGCTAGAACATTTTTTTTTGTAAGAATGTAAATAGACTTACTAGATAATCCCTTTCTAAAGCCAAGCTGAGTAGGAGTGATTTGTTTGTGTGATACAAGATGTTTAAGAGTGCGTAGTAGATAAATAAACGCTGAAAACATCAATTGATTTCTACGCTTCTTTAGAAGCCAATATGGATAAAATACTCAATGACAATCCTAGATAATGGTATTTGCCAACTTTAAGAGTAAATATTTATCCAGAATTACTAATTATGCATGATCTCTTGTGCCGCAGTTAAATTCACGAGGTTTCGGCGTCAGAGATTGTGCCTCAGAAGTTCTTAACACTGGAAAAATTTTTGTTTAAAACGTTGGCTAAAATATTGTCTAGGATTGCTATTGTTAAAATTTTCGCAAATTGGCTTCAAGAAACCACCAGTTATAGATTAATGCTTTCAGCGTTGAATCATGTAACACACCCCCTTAATTAGCCTTTTGTAAGTAATTTTTTTCCAAAATCTTAGTAAAAACAGACACTAATGAAATTGGCCTGTAGTTCTCTACTCTAGATTCATCTCTTTTTTTAAATACTAGTTTTACATTATCTATTTTTAGTCTCTCAGGGAATCCTCCAGTTTTCAACATTCTACTACAAATATGGCAGAGAGGGACACGGATGTGATCAACAAAAAGTTTGTTACTAATACCATTGAAACCATAATATTGTTTTAAGTTCAGTGCATTTATAATAAACTTCTTAATTTCTAGTGGAGTTGTGTATGTAACCTTAATATTTGGAGCTTTATTTGCTGTAATATTTTTAAATTAATCAGTAAGATATTGAACTAATATGGCAACTAGCACCTATATGTTCTACAACTGTCAAAAATAATTATTGAATAACTCAGCTATTTCTCTTGGTTTACTTATTTTCTCATCGTAGTCTTAAAGCACAATTTTCTTTTTATCCATTTCTTTATTTTGACCTGATTCCTTATTTATAATTTTCCAAGTACTTTATAACTTATCTTTAGATTGCTTTACCTCCCTTTCAATATCCATGTGTTTTGCTTTAATAATTACCTTACTTAAAATTTTACAATAATTTTTTATATGTTTTTTAAGATTCTTTAGTACTAACTTGGTACTCATTATACAGAATTTTCTTTCTTATACATGAGGTTTTTATGCCAATATTTAACCATGTTTTCCTCACTGAATTATTTACTTTAACTGATTTAATTGGAAAGTGCTCTTCAAATAATCTAATCAGCGTGGAGTGAAATATATTAAATTTATCATCACATGTATACACACTAAAAATTGCACTCCAATCTTGCCCTGCCAAGCTACTTTTAAAGCTGATTACATTTCTGTCTCACATAATTCTTAATTTTTTTATTTTCATTAATTACTTGTTTAACCTATTTGAATTTTCTTTATATAACAAAGTTATAAGCTGACCATCATTGTAGAAGAGGTAGCTGTTACTCTAGTTGGAAAATTGTTGGTTTTAAGTTAAATGTCTTGAGCATTGCTGTTAATTCTGTTTTATTGTAACTACAGTACTTACTGAGAGGGCGCGGTCTACCACAATTTTCATCACCATGTTTTTATTTCTATAAGTGTATGAGATATTTTTTTTCTTATTTTAGACACAAAATGTGACTAAATATGGCTCTCATGAAAATTTTTCACCTCTCACAGTTTTCACGTAATAGCTTGTTAAAGTCAAAATTTGCATGTTTCTGTTTCAAGGATCACACTAAAACCAACTGACTTACCAAATTGAAAAAAATTCACAGTGGATAAAGACGTCGCAGGCTACAATGTAGCGTACATAAAAAAAAAAGAATAATTTATTTTGTATTTAAATAAAAATGCTGAAATTTAAAATTCAAATTTGAAAAATTCAATACTTTCTTTAAAAATACAAAAATATTTTATTTTGTGGTTAAACATAGTTGAATTTGTAGCCTACAACATTGTTATTTACAGTGAATTTTTTCACTTTTGTACATGAGTTGGTTTAAGTGTCGTCCTTAAAACGGTAAAATGCGAATGTTGGCTTTGACGAGCCATTACGCAAAAACTATGCAAGATAAAAAAATTTTACAAGAGGAAAATTTTGTCACATTTTCTGTCTAAAACAAGAAAAATAAATAAATAACTAGTACAAATATAAAAATAAAAACATGGTGTAGAAAATTGTGGTAGACCGTGCCCTTAAAATCTCCACACACTATAATTACATCTGAACAATTGTAAATATATTTAAGGACATAGTCTAATTTTAAAATAACATTTTGTATGTTTCCTGTAGGAGATCTATGTAGGCCTACTGCAACCATTTTAAATTTCTGTGTTCCTAATCTAAGTTTACATTTACAACACTCAAAATCTTTTTCAATACACTTATGTATAGTTAACATCTTCAGCAACAATGATACATACACACATTTTATGATCATCACGACAGTAAGATTGCTGCTAATTTGTACCCTTCTATATGATACTTTACAATTACAAACTCTCTGAGATGATGCTCTGAAAAACATAATGCTGTTGGTTTATTGTTGGTATTGTTTAGTAATTTACTTGTTAACAATTCCATATCTAGAATCAAATCATTACTCTGTCATCATACCAGGCCACAGGCCAGGTGGAGTTGCACCTGGTCGTGGCAGGTGTTCGCAGAGTGTGTCAGTGGCAGGTGTGCGCTGGTTGGTAATGGCAGATGTGCGATACTTGAGTGTGTGTGGCAGATCACTGACAGTGGCAGGGCATGTGTGAGCTTGACACCAACGTGTGACACCTGCCATCCCGGCCATCTGCCAGTGCAGGACACATGGCTTTGCTGCCCCCTCCCTCTCCCAGTGCATGAAGAAGGCAGTCTGGAAGCAGCGGCCGCGGCGGACAGAGCAAGAGAGACGCGGTGTGCTTTGGGACTCTGATTCTTCCAGCAAGATTGGTAACGAGCGTGTGCAACTATCCGGCCCAGTGTTTTACTTTGTTTTGCCATTTGGAACTGGCTCACTTAAGGCCCTAGGGTATGGGGGTGTGGACCGCCCCATAAGTGTCCATGTAAGGTGTAGTTTTCTCCAGGTCCTCCCTGCTTTTCCCGATCCGCAGCTGTTTCGTCTCACCAGGTGAGAGAGGGGCACGCCGGCACGAACACACCACGACCCATCGAGCCTCGTGTTCCCGGCTACACGCTTAACCGGGTGGCGCCCAGAGCATTCCGACGCAGCTCCGTTCCTACCTCACTCTCACCGGACATGGCGTCAACTCTTATTGTTTAATCCTCTAATATTTTGATAGAAAATAGTAAATCTACCGAGGCACTTACAAGTGTCAGTCTGCTTAGAAACATTTACGCCGTCCAGGTTTAGGTTATAACTTTTTTTCCCACTTTTCAATATACTGTTTTTAACTGATGCTAAATTTGAATTTGAAATATTGAAATGATTTGTAGATAAAGTTATTGGATTTACATTTACATTCAGCAAGTTATTTGTAGGTCTAAAAAACCAGAACTTTTTGCATGCCCACTGTTTATAGAATTAAGAGTATGAGCAAGGAATTACAACCTCCTGCAAACTGTTATGTTTCGAAATTGAGTTACTAAATCAAATAGAGACTGTCCTACTGCTAATTTGCCTTTAATATTCCAATGATAGCCATTCGAGGTGAAATATGACCTGCCTAATAAGACTCACATGTGCGTACCATTTACAAATTTTTCTTAGTTTCTATTATGATTATCAATTTCAACATTTACACACGAATTTTCCTGTAAATCATGTCGATAAGGCACTGGAAGGACAATGTATCACGTTTGTTTGAGATGATTTAGAAAGGAAATAATTTATTGAAGTAAATGCACCTTTTGAGTTATTACGTGAACATCGTTGGCCCCTTCAGAAATTATCACATAATCATTTACCAATAGATATTTTAACTCTTCTGTCGAGGATGTAACCTCCTTTACAGGTGCACCGGGCTCAACAAGAACAGTAACAGAGTAGTTATTGCCAAGATTTTCAGACTAGATTCTTATTGATGAAATATCATTATAGCTTCCATTTCCCATGTTGCAAATGGAACGGCATTGTCGACGTAAATTAACTTAAACTTTTCTAACAAAAATTTTTCTTACTTAAGGCTGCTTATAACCGCTATAGAAACACTTTTCATCAATAAACTACACCTCTTAAATCAATAGTTTGGCTGGTACACGATAGGCTTTATACTTACCCATTTGGGGACACATAAGTCACTAAATTGAAACAACTACATATGCTACAAGAAAAGGGCAACAAAAGCTACGTATGGCTTTCATCCACTTACATCAAGTGAATTTATTTCTGACGTAAACCTAGTTGTAATTGAACCACTGGAAAAACTGAAAATTTCATTATTTTGCATCTTTATACACAGCTCCTGCAATCAGCTTGAAATTCCAAAACACTCATTACTTAATACAATACAAGACGAAGGAAAAACCTGCACTACACACATTCAGGTTCTACAAAATTTGGTGATAATGTGGAGTAAAATAATCCCTGTTCAGAAATTATAATAATCTTCCCTTAGCATATAAAGTGTCCAAACTGGCAAAACATTTATCAAGCTACTAAAAAATCATTTTGCTGACAAATTATCAATTATATTACACTTAATGAGTAAACAATCTTTTTAGTGAAACTTGTTTGCCATGTATTACTTAAGCCCATTTAAAAATAATACAGGTGTACAAATAGATAGTTTGGTAGGGTCACTCTCTGATTTTGAACTTGAAAAGAACCTTTGTGTTGATGTAATCTGTTTAACTGAGCATTACCTAAAAGCTTTACAACTACAACAAATAACAATCCCAGGCTACAACCTTACGTCCTTTTATGCTAGAAAACAGACAACAGGTGGTAGTGTAGGTGTTAAAATATCCAGAATGTTTTTCTTTTCTACCCACACGACATCCTTTTCTTCAAGTTTGAAGGTGGTAGATGGTCCACTTGGATGAAAAAATACCACTTTAACGTCGTCATGCTTTTCTGAAACCTCTAGCACTTTCGCAATGAACCACTGATCACCATACACACAAGCAATGTAGTCTAGGAGTTTGATCTTTTCTCCACTGTTGATATTTGCAGCACTGGTTATCTTGAACACAAAGTTGGACTGCTCGAAAGTTAAAGAGACTCTACTTATCTTTAAAGTGGTCTGGTCTTGAGGAATGAAGCAGTGACGTTTTCGTGTCTGGGGCACTTGCAAAGCTTCTGAGAATCTTAAATTAAGATTTCTTACCACTTCTTCAACTTCTTCTATAGAAACAAAATGCCCTTTATATTTTCCTTGCAGAACTGGTACATTGTCTCTGGTGTTGTGATGTGGTTTGTAGTAGTGCGCTGTAGACTTGCTTTTGCAACTAACCGTTTCACTGTACCCCCTACGCCATCACATGGCCCTTTGCCATGACTTGAAGCAAAAAAGTGCCATTCTGCCTGGAGGCCAAAATCATCTTGATGTTTACAT
>PNEQ01065078.1:0-83383 GCA_003012365.1 Medauroidea extradentata
ATATATATATATATATATATATATATATATATATATATATATATATATATATATATATATATCACTGGCTAATCAAAAACAAATGTTACATATTTTAGTCCCTTTCTTTAGGGGTTGAATTTCGAGAAATCTAAGTTACATATCGTAGACAGACATTTGCATATGTATCCAATTGGATTGAAAATTAAGGCGAAAACACGTAGTCATAGCTAAATTGACGATTCATTGAAAACCTAGAGAGTTCGAATTTAGAAATATTCTGAAACATATTTTCATCCATTTAAGTAATCATCATCACGTAGTGGAAAAAAAAAAAAAAAAAAAAAAAAAACAGCTTTGTATTTCGAATGACTGAGCGAGGCGGCACAACGGTGACACGTTGGACTCGCATTTGGGAGGACCTATCTTTATTTCAGTTTTCCATGATTTTTCGAAATCGCTCCAGACGAATTCTGGGACGTTTCCTTAGCAAAAGACATGACCGACTCCTCTCTCAGCTCCTGTCACTGTTCCAAGTTGTGTGTCACCGTCTCTAATGACCTCGCTGTCGACAGAACATAAAGCCCACATTTACCTGTCTACATCTCGAATGATTCGAACGATATAGATAATATTTTTAAAACACTTTCACGTCTTTTCGCCTCTTTAGAGAGCGAACATAGAAAAACTCCTTAGTAACATGTTATGTTAGAATATTTCGTGTGTTTCATAGTCATGAAAATCACAGCGGTAGCCCGCTAGGTGCAAAATAATTACATCCACATTTCATTGAAAACACTTTTCACCTCTTATACTATTTTTTTTTTACCTCCGTAAGTGTCGAATTTCAGAAAATCGTGATTACCCTACAGGCATTTAAGTAGCATCGTTCTTAAGGGAGCCGCCTACCTGCGCGTTAGGGGCTCAGAAATAACGGAAACGTAAGGGCGACCTTGAAACGCGCATCAAATACGCATCGCCTCAACAAGCCAAGGTCTGAAATATCGTGCAAGGTTCCCGCCGAACAGTTTTTACTACGGCGGTGACCACATAATTTTATTGGTGGAAAGTCTGTAGCAAAGTTCAGTGCTCATCGCAATCTGAGTTCCACATACCTACATCCGGTTAGTACATCTTGAAGTACGGCAGTCTGAAAACGGCGTTTATAGCCATGTTATGGAGGGCTTAGAGCCAGTGTTTTTAATGAGCATGGTGTCTTAACAATGAGGTACCGAACTTGTCTGAAGTGTATTTTCTTTTCGTATATTGGCGCAATGGGCGCTCGTGAAACTGTTTCGTAGAAAAACCCCTGTTTACGAACACACTGCAGCGCATTTGAAGTGTGAAGTAGGCGGCCGCCTTCAACACAAATTACATTGGTAAAGTCTGTTTCATGTAACTTGTCCGTATATTGACATTTCTCTTCTGAGAAATGTGTCCGATAGTTCCATTGTTTGTACCTTTAAACCTACTTGGATATGTACAGATACGTTTCTCAGAAGTGAACTGCCAAAATACGGAACACTTACATGACACAGACTTTATCTAAAAGTTTAATGGGGTTGATGTCGTTATATATCTTTTAAGAATCCAAAATAAATTTTACGTTTTTTTTGGTCGAATTTGGCAAAGGCATGAAATAGTGTTTTAGGTATTTTCGTAAGCGACATAACCCTGAAGCCAAAATTACTCCGATCTCTCAAATAGCTCAATAGATATGAAGGAATGATCGAAAACATTTTTCACGTTTTTCCACACTCTAAAGTATCGAATTTCGAAACGTCTTGAAATCCCATCTTAGACATTTATATAAGAATCCAAGTGACGTAAAAATTACACATATACCCCATTCTGTTTCAGTTACGTAAACTGTTAATGTAAACAATGTTTCCTCCCTTTTCATCTCACGGGAGTCGAATTTCGAAAAATCCTGAAACTACTTTTCGGGTATTTACGTAATCATAATTTTGAAACACAAACTAACAATATATATCTTTAAAGAGTTCACTAGATATAGATGAATATTATGTTGTAAAACTGTTATTTTAATAGGTTTTACACATATTATTTATAGTTTTTGGGTGGCTGTAGCCAGAGGTAGGCACTCTATACTGAAACTAGTAATGTGGTTAAGTTAAGGGTGAGGGTTACGGTTAAATTATATATATATTAATATAATTATATGGCTTTACTCTACACAAGTTAGTTACAAAATACTACACGGTTGTACTACATAATTTAGATAGGAGGGGAGTGGCTGTTTAAATATTTGTGTTGATCTACTCTATGATGGATGACCCTTTGGACACCTTAGACATCACCGTTAGCATGATGCCGGAGGCTGATGATGATTGTGTCGGCTATCGACAGACGGCGGCACGTGTCGTGGGTCTCGACCCAGGACCATCCTGGCGAGGTGGTGACGGCTGGAAGGCTTGAAGGAGACAGACCCCGATTCCCCCGATACAATGCGTTATATTGACACACTTCAGTGCCGGTGGGGAGAATCGCTGAGGCCCTTGTCTTGTGCAACCACTGATCTGATTACACTGCCGTCGTCGCTAGCCCGTCCTCCAGGCTAGGTTGTTGGTAATCATAACAATTCGAATACACATTTCACGTATTTTCTTCCCCTTAATAGTACAACAGAGATGCAGGTTTGGTAGCCAGGCATAAGTATCAATGATGGATTATTTAAATTTATAAATTATATTTTCAATCAGTAGAGATTATTTTCAAACTTGTACAGTATTAGTACTTTGTTTTAACGTTTGATTTCTTTCCCGAACGTCTTAGTGCACACCAATAAAATTTATTTTATGCAGTTAATGATAAATTTAGATTTAGTTGCTTTCTTAATATAATAATAGAGATATTAATCAGTAGGCTAAATTCAGGAAAATTTAAAATATAAAGTTTAAACTATTTACATTATTGCACAAATGTGAAGAAAATTAGGGTGCAAATTCAATGGTGCAAAATAGTTAGATTATTACGTAGCCCATGATTTTAATTCATATATAACATCGGGAGTGATATGTTACAAGAACATTTTTTTCTGGTTCTGTTCTAATAAGTTCCCGTGACCATAATACTCACACAATTATTACTTAATAAATTGAAGTAAAGACAGTTGGAAAAAAATCCTGTCTACATAAATAATTTTAATATATTTTTTTCAAATTCATGGCATGAATTATAAATGACACCTTAAACAATTCTAAGATTTCTGCCCACCGTATATTGTAGGCTATATTTAGATTTAAAAATTGCTTAAATACCACCATTTTGCACCTAGAAACGGAAATTTTTCCGGGGAGCACCCCCAGACCCCCACTACTGCTTACGTCCCCGTGGTGCCAGAACAATTATGTAGGGCGATTATCCGCCTATCTTTGTATCGGGGAAGATGATGTTGTTCCGTGGCTTGTGAGTGTAGGTACTATACTTCTTTGGGTTCTTCCGGAATCTGGTGCTATTTTTACGCTTCCATAACCCCTCAGTACCACAACCTCTGTCTTCCAAGTCAACCTGGTGCCGCCTCATGGCGCCACTGGATTATAGAACCAATGCTGGCTCTGGTGTGCGGGTCCTATGCATCCTTTTCCTCCTGGGAAGTGATCGCGGTGCCTCCCGCCAAGGCTATCCGGGATCGATTCCCTGCGGGGTTGATCCCCGGATTTTCGCATGTGGGAATCGTGCCGGACGATGCCGTTGGTCGGCGAGTTTTCTCGGGGATCCCACGTTTCCCCCACCCCTTCATTCCGGCGCTGCTCCACACTCACCTCATGTAACCCCTCACCAGCATTGAAGACCTCGATGTTGAGAGCTGACCAAAATCTCTGTCCTGGGGCTGGGAAAGGGGCACTTGTCTTGATGGTTTCTTCCACAGATGGCACCAACGTGAAACAACTATTAGGGGTGTTAAGACTACCTAGCACCCAGGCACCAAAACATCTGGGTTTCAGCGTAAAGAATTTCGGATAATGGCAATGTTAAAACCTGACGGTCTCGGGAAAGTAGGCGTGCGCCCGAACCTACGGGTTGTAAGGGAGTTCCCCAGGGAGGGAGGGAGGGGGGAATATCTGTCAGGTAATAGGCACACCTTTCATGTTCTATTACTGTGGTGGTCAGGCTGGAAAACCCATAAGTGTCACGAAATTGAGATAGTACCACGGGCAACCAGGGAGCCTCCATGGGATATTTGTACCTGCATCTGGTCTGGGTTGGTGGTGATGGTTGCCCGTAAGCTGGGCAGACTCGGAGATGATCTCGCCTCTGTGACAGGTCAACGAGTTGGTTGCGAAAGTGCCCGGGAACAAGTCGGGTGAGTTTATTACGGGTGTGGGTAGTGCCCCGACTCAAACCAAGCGAGGGCTAAGAAAGAGATCTCAGTCGGGGGTTGTACGGCGAGCGAGATAGAGATATGTATGGCTTCAGGCTCTCTCGTTAGCCAGTGCCACTCCTTTGCTAGGTGGTCAGTGGCACAGTGCAGTGCTCCGCTAGGGGATTTAGTGGACCCAACTGTCCGTTAGCTAAAGACTATTAGCGTGGTAGTGCGTGATCTCTCACATCGCTCATGGGGGCTGGGCGTCGGATGGCCTAAAGGCTAAGTGGAAACGTAAACAATCTTTGAAATATAACGAACTGACTTATGGCTGTGTGACACTGACACTGAATGTCTTTCAAAAAATCTCAGGACAGCCCAAAGAGGCATGGAAAGGTCAATGCTTGGTTTTACATTGGAACAAGCAAATACCATAAAAAACAATGTGCTGGCATTATCGATGGAAGGAAAGGAAATAGTTGGACGAAGTTAGTGCTGAAATGGAGTCTAAGAGAACATTGAAGACCTTGAGGAAGACTTCCGGACAGATAAGACAAATATCAGATGGAACTCTGGCAACATTTGGCAGCGATCAGCGCAAGACTGTTCTATGTGGAAAGAAATGTTCAAGACATTGAGGTCCAAGACTCAAAGATGACGAATCACTTAGTGATTAAAATGGCTGATAAACATTTATATTAAACAGATGAAAGTTATTAGTTTAGTACACTTATGTTAGTTTAATGTACTGTAGGTACTTTATAGGCGAAGTTCACTCTGGGTTAAATTACTGAAACGACACGTATTGTTTAGTGCTGATGTTACCAGTAATTAGCAGTATCCATATTTCATGAAATAATTTAGTGTCACATTCAGCTGTTCAGAAAAAGTAAACTTAATATTTAAAGCAAAATTCACAAAACATAAAGTTTACTAAATACATTTGAACGACTGTGCTATCAAGTATTGTTAGTTCAATTACTAATATTTAGATTATCTTGCGCGTTAAAGTTCGAGAAAAATGCAGAGATAAGGGTGACAATGTTCACACAACATATCAGACTCAGGCCTCTAGGTGCAAATCAGTGAACTTCACAAAGTCTTCTTGCCGACAACTTGCCACTGTCAGACAAACGTAAGGTAATATATCATCAATGCTACGAAATTTTTTAAAACAAATGTATTGTAAACGCCTGTTCATTTCAAGAAATTCAAAATCAATATTAACATGACTAGAATGGACAGCAAAAAATAAAAAGAAACACATTTTCATCGTATTCAGCCGCGACAAAATTATCTTTAAAGACAACTAACTGATCTAAAAAGAGTATACATGAGTGTAAAATTCTTTAAATAAAATTTATAAGAGTACTTACCGCACAAACATGATGTAGTTTTCCAAATAACCTCTATCGGCCAAAGTTCTTAACGCCGCTCGGCGCCAACAATGTCAGCGTTTCAGGCGCAGGTATGCAACCCGCATTAACAATTTATACATCAAGGCTAAATTTTAGTTCGCTATAGCAATAAGAGTATTATACATATCAACGTTATCTTTGCGCTTTATCAAAGACACGGTCGTTCTTATTTTCGCTGCGTTTTGCAAAACCAAGTATAAAAAACGGTTACCTTATCAACGTGGTACGAAAAAAAAGTTTAGTAAAATTTATAGCAGCCTTATTTATATTTGGCTTCGGCAAACGCAGCGGAAATAAAAACGACTTTGTTTTTTTATAAAACGCGAAGATTATGTCGATATTTGCAATAAACTTATTGCTATAGCCAATGTAAAATTAGCCTTGATTTATATTTTGTTAATGCGGGTTGCATATGTGCGCCTGAAACACTGACACGGCCTGTTAAGGCGGCCGCCTACCCCACGCTCCAAATGCGTTGCAGTGTGTTCATAAACAGGTTTTATCAACGTAAATATTCCGCATGTGCCCATTGTGCCATCGTACGAAAAGAAAACAAACTCCTGTCAAGGTTGGAACCTCATTGTTAAGACGCCACGCTCATTAATAACACTGTTTATAAGCCCTCCAACATGACTAAAAACGGCCTTTTCAGACTTCCGTACTTCAAAATGTACTAACCGGATGTATGTGAAACTCAGGTTGCCACCTGCATTGAACTTAGTTGCAGACTTTCTACCAATAACATTATATGGTCTCATAGTAAAAACGGTTCGACGGGAGGCTTGCACGCTAGCTCAGCGCTTGGTTCGTTGAGGCGATGCAGCATTTGATGCGCGCTTCAAGGTCGACCTTACAGCTCCGTCGCTTTTGAGCCTCTCGCGCGGGGAGGCGGCGCCCTTAAGGGGCCTACTTAGATAGACTGCGTTTGTATGCGTGAGGCAGGAGTGGTAAGCCTGCCGTTGACCTACGTACGTAATGTATTATCACTTCTCCGCGCAAGCCACTCAGTTGGCGTGCAGTGTTTTACTATTATCCTTTTTCCTATGGTAGCTACTTTAAGCGATGACCACGTGGTTTCATTAGTGGACAGCGTGGTTCAAAGTCAAGCGCTTGTTTCTGTAGTTGTGTTTTTCGAATCTGGTTGTTATTTTTACAGAGTACGGCAGTCTAACTAACCC
Source organism: Medauroidea extradentata (assembly GCA_003012365.1). Taxonomy (NCBI): domain Eukaryota; kingdom Metazoa; phylum Arthropoda; class Insecta; order Phasmatodea; family Phasmatidae; genus Medauroidea; species Medauroidea extradentata. The sequence continues at coordinate 6,903 of PNEQ01065078.1, forward strand.
CCCCTCTTTTTTTTTGCCGTTTCAAGGGGCTCGAATATTGAAATTTTTGAAACTATAGCGACATAGTTTGAAGTGTGTGTTATTTTCGTAGACACAAAAATATAATGCGTGTTTAGTAGTTCCGTCAAAAAAAGAATAGTTTCAACTCGCTGCAACGAATTTCAAGCGCAGGTAGGGAGGCCCCTTAAGTGAATTTTAGGACGCAATCTGCTGCGAAGTAAGGGGCTGGTGGCACACGTATATGTACACCTACGTGCATACTGTATGGTTATTGCTGCTAGTTGAGGGACCTGGCGGCGTTCTTACAACAGCTATGTTTAGGGGCATATTATGAGTGTAGTCTTGTATACCTACATGCAAAACTTGCAAACAGATTAGTGCTGCTAGGCCGGGATTTAGCGCTGCTAGTATCGTATCAAGTTTATATTACATTCATTGGATCATCAGTAGGCCTATACAAACGTGTTTTCATGCTTTGAATTACTGCGAGATAAAATATATTATTTCCCATATGTTGTCTGCTATAAATCGACGCACAACATTGATTACTAAAGTTTATATTAAAGTCAAACTTTTTTTTTAGTGACTAAGAGTGCGTGTGAAATGGTGATTTTTTAGTGAAAATTATTATTGATGCGTTTACGTGGCTTTTGATGTGGAATACAAATTGAGTCGGTGTGGAAAACAGTTTACCGTTACCTAACAAGTAGAATATTTAAATGTACACACACACAAACACACATTATATATATATACATATATATATATATATATATATATATATATATATATATATATATATATATATATATATATATATATACATATGCATACATGCATGCACGCAGACACACAGACACGCACACATGCACACACACACACATTGGGGAAGTAAACAAGTTCTATAACGTTAATACTATATAAGGTCTTCCTATTTGTCTCTAAACACGTATAGGAAACACCAGCACATAGGAAATCACTAATTATTTTTGATTGAGTTGTACATTTTTTTACAAGAAATGTATATTAGTTTTGCTAATAACACGTTTAAATTAAATACGTCAACAAAGTTTGGCACGTCGGCCGTAAGTACGATAATACTTTTCCTTGAACATTTAACTAGCCACTTGTAAAACATTGTACGGAGGCTGAACATGAGTCTGTAGTAATTTAAGCATAGGCGTCGAACGAGAGGGAGGGGGGAGGTTTGAAGGGGCACAGAGAAGCACATGCTGTGACATAAATAATGTAATTAAGATTATTTTTACTAACAAGTTAAATAATTTTAACTGCAACTCTTTAATGTGGACACACTTTTTTGTTTATTTAATACAGCGTTTTGGATTTAGAAAAATATTAAAATGTTTTTTTTTTCAAATAGAAGTAAAGGAAGAAATGTGCTCCTCAATCATTCTTAGTTACACTACGTATATGGTTTGAAGATTTTTTTAATTACCGTGCAGAACAAAATTAGCCTCAAAACATACGAAGAGCGAATTACTACGCGAAGGTATTGTCCAAGACGAAATAGGCCTGTCAACTGTTCGGTTAAGATCGGTACGTAAATAAAACATCACACAGAGACATACAGTGAGCAGTTTATTTGAAAGAGCAGATCTGTTACTGGAGAGAGAAGTGAGTGGATCTAGTCAGGACCGAGTATGCGACGATAGGCAGTGCTAGAGGTGTCCGCAGCAAGATCTTCAGTGGTCTGGTGGTCTGAGCCTTCCAGTGACTGAACCTGTAACCACAAGACAACACTCACTGCTCTAGCAGAAATGTCTCCAGGAATAACTACACTAAGGGTCAGTCCGTGATAAATGATTGCGGTAAAGGTGAAGCTGAGTAAAAATGAGGAAAATCTGAGGATTTTTTCGTTTGTATTAACAGTTAGAGTAAAAATAGCGCAGTCACTTTAGTTACAATTTTAACAGACCCTTACAAAAAATAGTGTCCAGCTGTAAATTGGCAGTTGTTCAACTTTATGTCCTGAACAATATATCGAAAGTTCCCAACTCTCCCCTGTCTGCTTCCTGGAATTCCAGGAGGTTAAACATCTGGAACGCTGGATATTTGCAAGTTACCACTGGACCGGCTGATATTCATAAACGGCTAAAGCTACAAAGTTTAAGTAGATCTTAAATTCACAACAATAACATAAAAAAATATTGCAAAAATTAACTAATGTGAGGTATTTTAGATTATATGGAGGACTGTAGGAAACAAGATGTAGAAGGAATTGCATGTATCAGACGAAACTAAGCAGCTCGTCACTTGTACACAAATATATCCATGACCATATTATGTCACACTTTCACTACAAAGGTACCAATCGAAAGCTAAAAGCATGCTTAAAAAGTTTTGTTTGGAGTGTTTATATGATATCTGTGGTACTTACGCGTCTAGAGTAAAAAATTACTAAAGCGGTCAATTTGTTTTAATTTTTTGAGATTTAGTAGCTTCGTACGCCACTGGATGACACGAAATTACAAAGTAGTTAAGTCAGAAATAAAGTATACGCTTTTATCTTGAATTTGAGACCTACTTAAACTATGTAGTTTTAGCCGTTTATGAATAACAGCCGTTCAAGTGGCAACTCGCACATATCCAGCGGTCCAGATGTTTAACCCCTTGGAATTTCAGGAAGCAGACAAAGGAAAGTTGGGGACTTTTGATATGTTGTTCAGGACATAAAATTGAACAACTGCCAATTTTCAGCTCGACTCTATTTTTCGTAAGGTTAAGACCTAAAGTGACTGGGCTATAAATAGCCTACATATTGTATGGTAAGGGTACCCGAGGGCTGGGTATCTCATCCCTTTGCGACTGGGCGCCCGTAGGAATTTGCTGTCCCGGAGGATGATACGTGATGAGGCTTTACAATGGAGTGGCATCGGGATGAGAAGAGCGGAGGAAGTGGGAGAACTCAGAGAAAACCTGCCAACTAGCGGCATCTTATGCTCAAGATAATTTATATATCTAATTTGAGGTTAATAATTTTGACCATAAATTTGTGAATAATTGTAATTTAATTTAATTTTCACGTCGTAACTAAGCTTAACGAATCTAGCTTAATAACGCAATTTGGACCACTAACTCAGTTTTTCTGGCTGCTTTGAGTTTCATGTGTGTTATAACATTAGTATCTGAAATCGAACCTGGACGTTTGCAAGTTGCTTTGTATAATACTGGAACACATATAGTTTTATTCGCTGAAAAAAATTACGAACAATCTGAAAACACACTTAACGACTTGCCTGACACCTCAAACTGTCTACAGTACAAAAACTATTTTATCTCACATTATAGCTCAAACTTAAGGGCTTGTTCCTGAGTTTTTTTCAGACTGGTGCCAATAACTAAAATATTTTTTAAACCAAAAGTTTTTAAAAAAATTTAAAGTCAATGTGCAATCACACGATGCACAATACCGTGGACGCGTTTTCTAAAATAATGTACCATTCGCCAGCAAAAAAAAAAAAAAAAATAATTTTCTTCATTTTTGCTTATTTTCACGACGAAAAAAATGGCACTTTGGGTAATGAAATCTAAAAAACCGTTCAGTATAATTCTACAAAAAAAATTCAGCTACAAATTATAACACATAAGTGTCAAAACTGTGCAGCGAAATTTTGATATGAGTATTAGGTAGCAATAAAAAAATATTTTCGAAATCACTGCAAAACTCCGTAACAAAGCCTTAAAAATACGTATGTATATCATTTCAATGAAGACACGCATTACTTTCAAACACAAGCCTGAACTTACAGTGGTAAGATTTGACGATGTCCCACAGTAGGAAATGCCATCTGACAATACGGGGGTGCTGGATAGGAAGAAATTTTGTGAATTATAGAGTGGTGCAGTTAATACACCGGAAGGTGTATGAGTGCTATGGGTAAAGGTACAAATATGTTAGCTAGCAAGGGGAGCTGAGTGGTAATGATGGGAAGGGTACATTGTGGGAGGCCATGGAAGAAACCTCTCTGATGAAGTACGGCGATGGATTCCATGGTCAGTAAGCCGACGACTGTGAAAATTACATGTTACACCTGGATGCGGACGGCCGGCAGGATTTGGGAAGCCCTCAGGTCAGAAACAAACAGGAAAAGGCTCCGGATGTTACCGTTAATGCTGTCGATACATTAAATGAATGGTTAAGGCAAAAAAAAATTAAAAGATACGAGGTGTCTTAAAACGTGATTTCCCGTTCACGGATCTATACCTTATACTGCCATGGCACCGGCGCCAAGGTAGCCCAGGGTGTTGTGGGGAGGGGGTAAGTAGGTTTCTGTGCGCGAAAAAAAGGTCACGCATTAAAACATTTTAATTAAAGTTACAAAATACAACTTGACATTGTAAAAATCATAACAGGATTATAGCAGTATCCTTTTTTTTTTTACCCCGTATGCGGGAATTCTGTTCTCAGTGTGTATTCATGGAACCAATGTAATAATATTCTGTACGATGTAGATTATGAAATCATGTTGAGCAATGTAAACAATGATATCTAAAAATTATGAAAAAAAAAATTAAATTACATCTGACACATTTAAATTATGAAATGAATTTGGAAATTGTATTTTAATAGTATAATTTCTGGCGGGTGTTTGCGATGCGTGCTCGGAGCACTCACTGAGTGCATAGATTGCACTGAGTGAGCACAGGCCGCAGTGCTGTAGACAGACTGGTGGGAGTGTGTTCTGAGCACAAGTTAGATTAAAGTTTTGTAATGTAATCACTGCAGCTTAACTTCGTCAGTAAAGTATGCTGAAGTGAAAAATTGTCAAACACATGGGTTGGTAAATTTTCTATTAACAATGATTTTCTACTAAATAGGCCCTATGTAAACGCTAATACGCATAGCAATTGTTTCTGTAAAATTAAACTAAATAACTTAAATTTAACTGACATTATTGCGTTTCAACGATGTTTGTACCATTAAAGTTAGCATAAGTAATAACGCACAACATTTATGTATTGTTTTGCAGGTAACTGAAAATACGTAATTTACATTGAAGTTTTTTGTTTGTATTGCTGTAAATGTTGTGTTCTTTATTTCAACAGGAAAGTGTAGCCCTAAAAATAATTTGCTTGTAACAGCTGTGTACAGTTGCAATGTATACAACTATAGATGTTTTTTGAAAATTGTACGCACAAAAGTGTGAAATTACCGATAAAATGTTCGAGTAACTATACAATTATTTTTACAGTGTATACACAAGTCTAGAATTAGTGTGTACACGAAAACACTTAGTACATTGAGCGCCAGCTTTGATGACGAGTGGCAGCTACTGAGGGAAGGGCACATCCAAAGAATTCAAGCAGCAGGCCACTGCAAAAACACCTAGTAGCCTATAAATACCGGAGTGCAATCTATCTATGTAAATTAGCCATTCAAATTTAAAACTGTAGTAATATTATATGCAACACATTCCAGCTCGTTACTCGCCATCTTACATGGCGCGTGCTGTATATATTCTTAGGAAGCACTGAATTCTCAAAAGCTTCCTTTAATTATTCTGCTGGAAGGACACTTAATGCCCCATTTATTGTGTCGAATTGGGTGCGGTAGATAGGAGCTTCGGTGCCTTGACACTTGGGACCTAAAATTTCAGGGTTTTCTATTAGGCACTACTCGAATTCCATGAACTGTCGCTATGTCAGCGAACAGACAATAAGCAGCTGTTGTCTGCTGGAGTTAACATATATTCTTGGAGGCTATCTTTCATGTCAGTGAACCCGCTAATTTTTCACGTCTCAGGCAGAAAATATTTGGAAAATTTTTTAAAAATATAATAAACGAGACCGAAATAACGGAATTCCAAAAATCTTGCTGAGCAACTTAATGTTATGTCGAACTGAAAAAGGCAACAAACAAAACGACGCCACATGACGTAACACCAAATTACTTCACCACTTGGATTGAAAGCTTATTTGACGACCGGATGATTTCCAAGACACTTCCACAGCCTTTGCGAGCAAAGATATCTGCAATCTTCTTGAGCAAATGTAAACTCTACGCCTGTCTCTTGCCACAAAAGCAAATCTAACAGCGTGTTCATCATTATATTTTCCTGCAGCTATGGACACAAGGGAACACTTAGCCTGCTTGCTGCATTAGCAGACTAACAATATATATTACATAAAAAAGCAACTAATTGAAATATTATTTTATTACTGGCGCTGTAATTAAATGATTTATATACTATTGTGTTGTTCAGAAGTAAAATTTGGATTTTTAATAAAAACTGCGAATACAATGTGTACAAAAATTGTATAATATTTAAGATTAGTTGCAACAAGAAGACAGTTTTAAGTCATACCTTTACTCATTTTTTAAACTCAAATAACGGATAGCGTTTTAATTAAATTTTTTCCTTCAAACCTAAAATGGCACGTATGATTTCAAAAACTCGCTATGCGTGGTGAGGAACTGACCTGGCTGCTGTGGGACACGAGGACTAGAAGAGGACAGTAGAGAAGTGTCAGCGCTCCCAGGCCACGTAGCAACCACGGGAAGCCGACAGCTTGCACCAGCTCGCCGCCAGCCAGTGGACCTGCAGCAACCATCCGCACTCAACACCACGCCATGAAACATCATCCGTAAACAAGCTACGCGTGCCAGACATTAAGATAAACAATTTATCAAAACGTATTTTTTATCAATTTATGAAATACTTCCTTCGCTCACAATTTTAAATCACGGCTCCAGAAATCTTTATTTACTTTATAATGTTAACAATGGAAAAAAAGTGGGCGGAGTTTGAGTCCGACCGCCCGGATTACAGCGCCAAAAAGTACAACATTCTCGGTAACTTGACGAACTACAGCCAAACAACAAGGGGGACAAGCAAAATATACTGGTAGAAAGACGAGTGTCCAGACCTGTTCTTCTACGACAGTGGTTTCTGGCAAAACCTCAATGTCGTTCCCCACTCGTGCAATAAATTTTGAGCTTAATTTCTTTAAATTTCGTTAATTTTTTGTCTCTTTTCAAGGAATCTCCGTGGAATTTTTGTCCAATTTCTCTGGATTTCGTTGAACGTCTTACTTTTAGTCAAATTTGACATGTTAATATGAATTTCACCTATTTTTCATTGAATTTTTCGCCTCTTTTCCAAGAATTTGCATTTTTAAAAACAATTTCTATGTTTTTATTGAAATTCGTGATTTTTTTCATTTATTTCTGGATTTCAATTAGTAGGTCACTTAAAAAATGTTTTTGAAGGTCTTGAGTCTGTAACTGTATTTCAAGTGATTGTGATTGAAGTTAGTTTTTTATTGGATTTATTGATTAGTTGGTATTGCCCTGCTATTCTACTTTACACTCTAGAACTGAGTTCGTTGGCGTAACTGTTTTCTTTACTTTAAGTATTGAATTTTTCAAATTAATCAGATTTTATTAAGTTGTTATGAATCCTTAAATAAATTATCAACTACAACATTTTTTTAAAGAATTGGAGCAGATTCGGTTAGTTCAATATAAATAAACAAACTAAAATAATCACTTTTAAAAAATTATGTACACATGAGCATTCTAAATTGTAGCGTAATTTTCCATCTTTAATTTTTTAAACCTTCGTATGTTAGAATAACTGGGTTCCCATTTATTTATTTTAAACCACTTTATCAGTCATCTTTACTTAACGATGTGGTGATGTTTTTAATGATGCCACACATGTTTTAATTACATTTAATTTATTTCTGTCCCCAGCTTTCATAATTTTTCAGTCTAGTGTTAAGTTCTCTTAATCATATTAATTTCAGGTGTTTTATCAAGAAACCACACGTACTCATTACTGAGAACATACCCTTTACGATACCTCTTGATGTTTCTTGCCTAAACTATAGAAGCGAGTAGCCTCAAATATTTATGTTTTTGCCCCTTGAAGTTTATTTCTGGTTGTATTCCAGAGCTACATACCTTTATATGTTATCCGTGACAATATAATAAAAATACATTAAATTAATAAAAGTGCGAATTAAATATATATAATTTGAATTTATCATCAGTGACAGCCTCATCTGGCTGCACAAGACAAAATATCGTCACTTAGTCGCTTTGATAAGGCTTTTCTCATGTGACATTGCGGTTTCGAAGTTAGTTTTTTTTTTTTTATTAGAAAATTGGAAAATTTTTAGGAAAATCAGGGAAATCCTAGACATTTTTGAGGACAAATAAGAACATTGTAAGGACAAATAGGGAAATTTTGACAAAACATATGGCTGCTTTACGATAGCCACCGATGCATTTCAGCCCCTGCCACAGTAGTCATTTCTTTCGAGTTTTTTTAGTCGTATTCCATCGGTTTTTGACTGAATTTCGTTATTTTTTCGTTAAATTCTTAATTTTAATCTGTGAGACTCTTTTAAAAGGAAATTTTAAGGGTTTTAGGTATGTCACTAAATTTTGAATGACTTTGATTGAAAAATTAGTTTTTAATTGAGCCATTTTAGAACTGTACTATTATTTTCTCGGTTAACTCTCATACTTGTTATCTTATAGAGAATATAATGCTTTCGTAACGAAAGCAATTAGCGGGTATGAAGCGTGCTGACAGTTATTTAGATTGCAAGAACTGAAGTACCAGGTGCAACTATACGAGTATTGTAACCCCTGAGAATGCAAGCTGCGTATCTCTTTGGCGAGACCTTCGATAAAATTTTAGCAAAACAAGATAGAAAAATTGAATGGTGCGGCGCAAGGAAGCTGTATTTTTCTAAGTATTTTTGTCCCGTATTTAAACTGAAACTAATAACAACTATCTACGACAAGCATTCTGTATCGAAAGAACAGAACATCGCCATTATATTTTGTGTTTAAATATCTGTTTATTTTAAAAATTAATCTCAGTATGTTGTTATAAAATGAAATAAATTGCTAGTATAGTTCCTTTTATCAATTTTTATATCAAGGAGAGAAAAATTAAAATAATTCGTTACTGGAGTAAGAAACTATTATTATTAATTTTCAATGGATATTTACGAAAATGGCCAGATTTGGTAGATCTTTGTAGATTAGTCAGGTTGTGAACAAATAAATGCAAATAAATAGCTAGGTTCACTTTTTGGACGAAAAATACGTCTCTCGGATCACTTTGTAAGCGTAACGAGTTGAAATGTTACTCTAACTGGTCTAAAAAGTGATTTTCGTAAACGTGGATACGAGAGAAGTAACAAAACAATATCGAAATTCCGTCAAACCTCTATTTTCCGACTTTGCTACATGCAGCGCTAATATTTGACATTCGAAACCATTTGCCCTAAATTCCTAAACACTAAATCCCAAAATTGGCCGTTTCGAACACGGCTGCTGAACAATCTTTTGTTGCTTTAATTTCGTAACATACCAGGGCACTTCCTTTTGTAAACAGTTCTGGGGAGCGCATCTTGATTCTTCGCCAATAGAACTCCGAGTTCTCTAAGACTATGGGATTTTTAAAATTAATAATTGAAAGTATCTTATTATGATCCCAAAACACAACCTTCTCATGCAGTTACGCACGTGTATTTTTTTAGCTTCACGACAATTTGTCTTCTGGGACGTCATGATAAGGCGACATAAATATTGTGAATTGAATATATAAAGGCGCAAGTACGCTTCATTGGCTTGTGCCTCAACTTGTGCTGGCAAACTGTCATTTTAACTATTTTCCATGGTCTGCAGAAGTACTGATTCTGCTATGCAGAGTATTAACTACGGTAGATGAGTAATGTTTGTGATAGTTCAGAGTATCCAGGCGTACCTAGACAGTATGCCAGGCTGACTGTTGTCTGCTGAAGTGCGTACACAGCACCGTAGTGTGCACCATAGCGATAGTCCACCAAGCAGGCTAACAACGGCACCAGAGCAGCATCTACCACTCCTATGCCCAGGCCCAACAAGAAGTGTGGTAACATCAGCTGAGATACTGCCTTCGCACTGGGAATCTGCAACAATCAACAGGTATGTTTTAAAAAAATTGGGAATATCACGTAGTGATTTAAATAGGCTAACGGTGGTAAAAGTGCAGACTACGAAATAAAATAAACCCAGTAGTTCTGAAAGGTTCTTACAATTTGGTGTGTTGTGAAGTGATCTAATGTGAAATGAAATATTGGAATATAAGGGGTGATTAGGAAATGTATGTAACAAGTGATGTCATGTAGGGTAGGAGTCTTAGTCCTGTGAGATAAGTACTCTGGAATTTACTCATAACGCAACTGTAATTGCTTCACTTGCCAATGGGAACCAAACAAACCATACACTTCATCACACTCGGAAGTTCCTGTAGAACGGTGGGCCTCCAGGTACACCAGACGTCTTCTGAGGGAACACTGCATGCTTCCCTAGGATTTACGAGGTCCGTGCATTTCAAGTCCGTGCAGTAATAGAAATCACAAGCTCGCGGACGTCTAATTAAAATATACGTCGCGGCAGACGTGTTCAGGCACTCTTCGTATTAAACCTCTTTATCTTTTACACGGAAACTTGCCGACTTGAACTTCCAAAATCGCACTCATAATTATTAAATTGTTAAAGTACTGCAAAGAACTAGGCATCCTCCTTGTCCTAGCTATGCTGGAAGAGATGCCTTCCTGTAGCTTTAAAATGATACTGCAGGAAGCTAATAGTTGCACAAAATTCTAAAACTTAAATCAATAAAAGTAAAATTAAGTGTTACTGTTTAAACATTGAGGTAATATATAGCAGAGAGAACATGACGTCATAAATGTGTGTCCAACATGGTCTCGAGATTTAAATGTCGTTTATTAACGTTTTCTCGGCGTAAAAATACAGTCGTGTTGTTCGAAACTCATGGCGTACCGTCATGAATATATATTTAGTCATGTGGTGTCACCAAGATCTCGGTTCAAAACCTTACAGCAAGTATGAAGCTAATATTTACTTTTACTAAAAACAGCTGGGTTAAGGAAAACAGTAACGTGGCAAACATTGTTTACATTTGTCGTTCTGAAATTTCTACGCAATTATACTATGCAGTAATATGGTAGTATGCTCTCCATAGTTCATATATTTATAAGGAACCAAAATAACCCAACATAGTTGTGATTACTAAGCAATTATCATCTATGCTCTCAATGTTATTTCAAATTTCCCGCGCATATTTCACTAAAGTCACGTGATACATTTTGAACACACAATTTCGTACGCAGCTGTATAGAGGATACTCCCTCTACCCTATATTTACTCTAAGGTTTAAAAATATTGCGTAAAAACAATGGCCTTCGGCTGCACAGATTAGGACGAGAAACGTGTATGCTGGCTTGGCTTAAGTACCTAACTTTCAAAACAATTTTTCATAAAGATTCACAACCTATTAAGTATACTAATTTTAAATAATAAATATTTCAAGTAAAATAAATAATCAGTTAAAACTCTGGCAATTTATCGTGGCTATCAAAATATAGTAAATAATAATCTATGTTACTAATAAAAAGATAAACATCACTTGAAACCAATACCAAAATGTCATTCGTAAGTAAATGAATAAATGAAAATAATTAGTAGTGCTTACTTCATCATGGTAAATAATTTAATTAATCATTGCTGACATGCATAAACAATTATTCCTTGGAATTATTAGGTTTTAATATTTACGTTTGCTTTAAGAACATACAATTTTCATGTAGGTATGGCTTTTACTGATTCACTCTTGGTTTTCTTCTGAGGCGATATATTTCTGCAATGGCTTAAGTCTACCATATTTCACTAAAATTACTAATTAGATAACTGCGGCTCTACAACAATCGGAATTCACTATTGACAACAATAAACATTATCAAGTAAACCATACGGACCAAAGAGGCTGGGACAGGGGAGATGTAACCAAATACACTATATATACTCTCTAGGGTATTTGATGTAACATTCAACAGTCGCTGTTGACAACATTGTACAGCTGCAAGTATTCCGGGAAATAGATGAGCGCTACAAGAACATTATACACTACGGTAACTAGTCTAAAGCTAACACAAGCTGTAATGTTAACATCATGCTGAAAATCAGTAACATTTAAATTATCATGTTTGGAAAAATTGTTTTGCAACTAAGCTATTATGATGTTTAGTTCTCTTATGGCATCTAAAATTGTCCGAAGTAATTGATATTCACCTCTGGACGTTCCTCAGGGAAGACTTATTCAGATACTCCATCCATACTAGCTTCAAATAAACAACGTTGCCTTAATCCGTTGCTAAGCGCATGTAGAATATTAATAATTAAACTTCAAATTCATATTATTCTTAAAAATTAATAAATATGCAGTTAATTATATTAGGTTCAATTATTTTAAAATTTATTTAAAATCACTGGTATATTAACGTTTTAATGGTAATTCAGTTAACTTCGACTGCAAGTAAACTACTTACATAATGTTCATGAAAGTATTTTACAAAACGTTGCGAGATAATGTCTTGTTAAAAGATAGGTAAAGTTATAAGTTGGCGCAAATCTAAACTGAGAAATTAGCGATTTAAAATTAACGTTGAAAACCATTATTTGTTAAAGTAACCAAATGTAAAAATAAATAAATAATTACATTATGGGATCGTTTAGTAAAAACATGATCTACATTCGTAAAAAATGGTTTCTTGTACGTTTCACCTCCATTAAACAATGTAGCTGATCAAGCCTCCTGTGCATCGCGTGTTGCTTACCCGTCTACGTCCATTTTCTCGCGAAACGATTCACTTGAGGGTATTGCGACAAGGAGCTCTATTTTTGTTAATTCGGGCCTCCTGCATCGAACTGTGTTATTTGGTGGCCAGAAAATGCAATGATAAAATAATGTATGCCAAAAATGTTTTGACCAACCACATTATCTACTGAAGGTGAAAGGAATACGAATTTTTTTCATAGATAGCAGATATTGTAATTACTAAATCGCTCCCGAAAATTCATCATTTGTTTCCTGCTTTTAGTTATATTTACAAGTGTTTTTGATTATAACTTTTTAATCGCAAATTTCTCCCTTAAGCCTTAAGAGCGAGAGAGGCTGAATTCGACCGACAAACTTCAGGAAGTGATTCCTTATGAAAAAACTATTACAAAATATACGGGACACTTTGTAACTAAAACTAACATTAAGGACGATATGGCTCTTAAACACAGAAAATTTCAAGTGCATATTTGGAAAGTAATGGAAACGAAGAGGCATTTAATGATAACAAGTAGAGAATTGTTTTATACCACTGGGACTTTGAAATACACAGTAGAAACATCAACACCATGCACACTAATGCAAAATATTATGCCGACTACCATTTTATTACAAGCCAGTTTTCTACCTTCAGAAAATACGTACTTTTAATGCTGTCATCTGCTAGAGAAGCACTTTGAATGTAAAAAAATGTCCCCTTGTTGTAAAAGCGAAGGACCAACCGTTTTTGTGTAAAATTCGTAACAAGTGTGGGCTGCAGTAAGATAGTTCCTAGTTAGTAGGCAAAACTGCAGACACGTGTGTATGGCAGTCTGCTGTACCCACTGCTATGACTATGAGGAATGGGAGGAAAATGGGACCTAACATCCCGTGAGATATGAAAGACCGATATTTTGTATAAAGTTTACGTGAATGAAGCTGTTAAAAGTGTTGGTATGCATTTTGTAAAATTATCCCTCTAACATTAGTAAAATTCGTTTAAGTGTCTTTGTAATTGTTAGAAAAGTGGTAACCGTGCCTTTTAATCAACAATTTTTGACGGTCCAAGGGCATTGGTTATCGTTGAAATTAATTTTGTAGTTTTTTCACAAGTTGATTAATAACGCCTGCCGCTATGCAACCTGTGTAACGTCAGCAATGCGGGTTGTCTACCACACAGCCGCAGTGCTTTATACCTTTGTTTTGTGGGTATTTAGGCCCAGTATGTCTTGTCAGTTTCCACAGATTTACCGAGAGAAAACTGGAAAATATTACCAATATTAATAGTAAAAATACTAACATAATCGTATAAATTACATACGTTTAATGGCTGTATTGGTTTTAAAACTGCCGTTGATTCAGTATTAATGCTCACAGAATGTGTTACATGATTGTTTAAAGATGCGAACTGGGATGTCCTCGCACAACTGGCTATACCCTAGAAAGGATAGTCAGATTCTAACCATCATGATTGACGACTTTTGAATGAGATTGATTTTTTACTAGATAGCTTATTAGTATATGTTTTCGACATATTTCGTCGTCAAGAATCACCTACCGAAAGGTGTCAGTTTAGTTATATATGGCAGTGCGTACGTGTGTGCATCATAATGTACGACACTAATAGACTATTAGAGGTACACGCCCTCTAACATCACAGCTCGTTGTGGGAAACAAAGTTTTTTGCACTAGGGATCTGTCTAGTTGTAGTGAACATTTATGCCAACTTCGTTATCTTGGAGTAGGCCTAAACAAAAACGTCATATCCGTACGATGATTTTTGTAGTGATCCGTAGAAAATTCCTATCGAAAAAAAGTGGGCAACAATTTTTTTCTCTGTGTTTTGATGACGCATTCACAGAATTAAGTCATGATCCATCATTTCCACTGCTTCGACATTAATTATTTTTTTAAATTCTAAACGATAACAGATATCGAAAATCTGTTGCACAGTGTTTTCACGAACAGTGAATACAATGTTTACAAATTTTTTCAAGGCGAAATACACAATGATTTCAGCTAATTACACAGTTAAGGAAATTTCCATTAATTAAGTAATTTGCCATATCTATATAACTTTTCATATAGAAAATATTAGACTACACAATAAAAACAAATTTTAACAAAACTGTGCAACAGTTGTTCGATATCTGCTCTCGTTTTGGAATAAAAAAAAATTATCGTGAAAGCAGTAGAAATGATGGCTCGTGGCCTTAACAAGGGCATCAGAAGCAAACTCCATAGAAATTTTCGCGAACGCAGCCGTCGTCTGCTTGTTAATGTCGGGCGCCATGTTCTAATTGCGTTTGTACGTCTTGTGCGTGCCCGGCGAAAGCGTGTTTTTTTTGTTTATTATTGCGGGCTTGTAATGACTTTATGAAGTAATTATTTAGTTTGAGTTAGAAGACTTGTGTAAGCTGTCAGCTACAAGCATACAAATGTTTTCAACTCTTTTCCTTGAAAGGAGGATAAAAATAAGCCTTACGATATCTATTGTTCAGCATGTCTTTATTCTGAGGCAAGTTAAGAAGAGAAGTTATTTTTTTCATTTCCATTAGATTCCGTGAAATAAGTTGTATCAATCATTTGTTTAATATCACGTCTGGTGTAATAAATACATTCGTTTGACCAGCGTCTGTTTTGAAGGTTGCATCGAAATAAATATTTCAGGCTGTGGTTACACATCACTCGCAAATCAGTATATTGCAGTTTGTAAGTATTGCCACTGTTACTAAATAAAGTTCAAAGTACTGCACTGTACTTTAAACACGCAAAAACTTGATTTATCAGCACGATAAAATACATTTTCTTATATTGTTTACATCATAACGCGGTTACAATATGGCGAACATCACTAGCCAATCAGCGGCCGAGTTCGCTGACATCACAGGAGCCGACACGCTGGTTCGCTTCTTTTGTCCTTGTATATTCTGTAACATAATTATGTGATGTGATTCCGGAATGTAATGTTACGTCAACCTCCATGGCCGCTGAAGTTAAGTTGAAATGAAAGCTTATCTAACGAGTATTATTAAACAATTCGAGTATAAAAAGTTTATAAATGTGGTTTTTTTATTGGTTATTAATAATAAACATCGTTTCCAGTGTTTCTTACTATGTCTGACCTCTGTACTGAATTTCTAGTACCGTTGTTTATTGATATAGCAATTGTAACGTTTATATTCAGCGGTATCTTGCATTGGTAATAAACCTGAGTTTTAATTGGAAAAGCGACAGTGATGAAAAATGGATATTTTATCAAAAACAACACCAGTTTCTTGTGTTTATTGAAATTATTTATTTTAAGAGCACGTGAACAGCCAATATTCTTTCCCGAACACGTCCCCTCCATTTGTAGTTGTCCACAGGTCTTTATAATAGACATATACGTAAACTATAACCGTCCGTTGGTAACCTCTGACTATCTAAGGCCCCAACATAACTTAAACAACTAATATCAAACAAGCCAAATTTATTCAAAGCTATTATCCCCGTTAACTCCTTTAATATGGGTTGTACACTATTTCTTTCCCAAAACTGACAGCTCTGACTTCACAGGCATATTCGTAAACTACAAAGCTCCGCACCTTTTCAAGTCGTCCATTCAGTACCTTAAACTAGTTTTGGTCAGTTTCGTTGTAGTTGGTAACACTGACCCAGTGTGTCGATATGCCCGCCTTACAGCACAGTATGTGCTATGTGATGTACGTGCTGGGAGCGACAGGACAAAGTACTGAGAGGTGCGGTCACTCACACAGAAGGCTGCGACTCCAACTAGCGCCAAGGCACCAACAGCTACTCTCCACTGTCCCAGGCGGTAGGCGAGGCCACCGAAGCAGTTAGTGCCCAGCAGGTAACCCAGGCTGTCCGGTACGAACACCATGCCTAGTTGCCACTTCTGCAACCACCAAGATTACCCCTCAACACCTGCTGTAGGCTTGGTGCACATATACTTTTACTTCGCCACCTGCAAACTTGCACAACTTGCACACAATCCATAAACTGTTAGTGATTCAATGTTTTGCAAGTTTTAAGCTACTAAGAAAGTAACTAAAATAACTTTCATGCATTTAACGTCAAATAATTTTTCCATTATTGTCCTGCACCATAAATGTATTACGTTATTTTTCGTAGCTTGTCGTGAGTGAGAGATTTTGGTCAGCGCTTAACAGCGAGGTCTTTAGCGCTGGTGAGGGGAGACATGGGGTGAGTGTGGAGCAGCGCCGGAATGAAATGGCGGGGGAAACGGGAGATCCCCGAGAAAACCCGCCGACCAACGGCATCGCCCGGTACGATTCCCACATGCGAAAATCCGGGGACCGACCCCGCCGGGAATTGAACCTGGATCGCCTTGATAGGAGCCGAATGGTCTGACCATTTGGCCACCGCGGCCTCCCGTAGCTAACCCAACAATTCAGTAAGACTTTAAGCACACATTCATTACCATCAGCTAGGTTGTACCAAATTTCTATAGGTACATCGTAAAAATAACACTTTTTGTAAAAATTATTTGTAAAATGCTTCCTACTGATATTAACTGTACAGTTATTTGTATCACTACATGACTACCAACTCTCAGAAACTGAAACATTCTTGAAGTCCTTGACGTCAAGGCAGCCAAGTGCCTATGTGTGGTCAATCACGTTTTCTAACTTTGTGAAAGATATTCACCCCAGTCCATGATTAAATACGTAATTGTAAAGAATTTAAAAAAAAATTTATATAAAAGAAAATTTAAGTGAGTCAGGTTGTTAAAGGGAGTCGAAATTATAGAAAGATGTAGATCATTGTCGCTTACAGAAACTATTACACAGTGTTTAAACTCTTCCCAGCAGTCCGGATAATTTTTGCCTACTGTTTGTACCCAAGACGTAGAAACCCGCTACTTACACACTCTGAACTGTCAATAACGATCACTTAACTATAAATTGACTGAATTAAGTAGCCTAATTTGATTATAAGTAGTCAAGAGCAAAAATGTGTACACGAGAATTATTCGGGCAGATGATATTGATTTAGATATTTTACCTGATTAATCTACTTCAAATTATAGAATATTTAAATTTAATAGTAAACTGAGGTTATTTATTCACCAGTCATTCAATACATCATAGCAAATTTTATAGCAAAGAACTTTAATATGCCGGTAAGTCATTTCTGAAGACTAATTTAAATTGAAATTTCTTTAGCCAGCCACTGTCATCGAATTTCACCAGTAGTCAACCGATCCTTGGACGCGAAAGCAGCAATTGTTTTAGGCATGTTCCAAGAAGTAGGGCAAGTTGTGACGAAGGAAGTATGGAGAGGCTGACCTGTGGCTGGAGGTTGTCCATCAACCAGATGGGTAGGCAGGGTTCCAGCACAGCCATAGCAGATGTTGACAAGAGAATGGCTCCGGCGACTACAACCACCGCTCCGTCCGTCAGTAGCGTTACGAGACTCATCCCCTCAACTTCAGGCTGCAACACCAAACACTTTCACATACATACAACGAGCGCTGTGAGGGAGAGGCATTTCATCAAGTAATGCACTGCTCAGATTTCTCGTATATTTTAATATATTTTAAATACCCACTGGCATTTCCAAATGATGTGAAAATAAAGTTTGCATAGTGTAGGGCCTAACGAATAAAAATCTCTTGTAACATAAACAACTACAATTCACAACCAACTCGCCAGTTTCACCAACATTGACCACATAATAAAATTCCGTTTTTAAGCATTCCTTGAAGAGTTTCTGACCACACTCGCTAGATGGCATTGCATGATTCCTCCGAACGTGGTTTCGGTTTCCATCACGAAAGTCACGTTATTATAAACTTTCCGTTTTCTGTGATTGTCCACAAGGACACTATTACCGCTTTTGACTCTTGGGTTGATTGTTCGTGGCTGTTGCTGTGCTGAAATCCAGGAGGTGCTGCAGTTTAGGGCGATGTGTAATGTGTTGTGGGGCGGACTCTCGTACCTGTCCACATTTTCGGTGCTCCAAACAGTTCGTGGGTATGCGATGCATCCTACTGGCTGGCTTCAGACCACCATGCAATCTCTTTAGACTGTACGAAACTGAGAGAAAATAGATTTTAAATGTTGTATACATGGACTGCAACACTCACTTACTTTTTATATCTGCAAACAAATCTGGATGAGAAGGATTTGTACCTAATGTAGCTGGTGTGCATGAGTAACTCGTATGATTTGTAATAAAAAAAATGTTTTCCGTGTAATGCTTTTGCTCAATGACTGAAAGGGTAGAACAGCATAATTGCGAGATTGAGGCGAGGATCATGTATAAATCACTATTGTGTAATTCAAGGATCAGAGATCCTGTGTCCAATGCTACTGGAAACTTCGCATCATACCTCTGCTTCGTGATGTAATCAATATTTTTGACAGATTTTCAAAAACTTGGAATAATGGCTTCGGGCTATAATTGTAACAAAAAAAAATAAAGGAAAATTTATTGTTTTTTTTTTTTAATTTCGATACAGAATTGCGTATACTAAATGATACAGTTGTTTTTCTTTCCTTCAGTGCTCATTACTTGAGGGTGGTTCATTCATAGGCCCTGCATCTTTACTGTATCACAAGTATGGATGTATCACATTGAAATAACACTTTTTACTATCCACATACCTAACAACCATGTTTACGGCTCGTCAGACATGGGATTGAGAACTATACAGTACACTTGAAAATACCTGTAAGTAAACTCCTTAATAAACTCGAGATATTTTATTGTTCAAAAATATTATTTTCTAGTTATACAGTCATGTTGTAGATGTGCTTTACCATGCCGTATAGAAAATCAACTCTTTAAACACGCAAGTAAGCAATACACTCTTTTGAAACAGGAAGGAAGGATGGCATGCAGGGAGGAAAATAACCGAGAAAAAAGAAATAGAGGAAACATATGTATAGAATGAAGCAAATAATGTATGATAAGAACGTTTCAAGACCTTGCAGATTATTTGTTACAAAATTAATTTCAAACCAGGGGTTTGTGAAATAATGTTATCGTGATTACGGTTCTATACAGAGGCGGAAATATCGTGATAAGTACAAACATGCGGAAATTTTAATGCACAGTACACACCTGAAAGTGCTTGAGTGTGGTATACATCCAAATATCTTCTTGGTTAAACATTTGCATGGTAATTTATACATTTGGTTACACAACTCTAAGGGAGCTGATTCACGCACAAATGTAAGAACAAGTGTACCACGAAATATGGAAAAATAACACATTTGACAAGTTAAATATTTATCTTACAAAGGCTACAGTGGTTAAATAATATGGTTATATTAAGTCAAAACTATTTGCACACAATAATATACTCATAATTTAGTACACGTAAGTGAAAAAATTGCTCGTAAGGAACTATATGTATTCCATCGTATGTCGTATCTAAACGTTCGTCATCTGTCAGCGAAAATGCCACTTTGTTCATACTTTGCTGTACATCATATGTTCCTGCGACCTTCCGCTGTTCACATTGGCTTTCAGGGCGGACTTGTTCTCCAGCATGTGGTGGTTAAAGTAGTCGAAACTAATTTTGTTTATTAGGTTGATAGTTTGCTCGAGGTTGATTATGTAGTTATTGTTATTTAATGTCGCCATGCATTTACACAGTTTGGACCCAGCAACACTAGTTTAACAGCATCAATGGCCTTCAGTGGTCTTCTTGGGATTTACAGGGTAGCCTACATTTATACACAGAATGTAAATATCCTCTAGATTCCCATTTGGCACTGTCATGATATTGATGCAGTTGAAAATGGTCCACTTGACGTCAGAGTATGGAAAGGTAAAGACATTTCCCAACCACACGGAATGTTAGCTGTCAACGAACTAGAGGTAAACTTATGGTTTGTTATTATCATTTGTTTCATGGGCATCTTTGTGGTATGCCATGCAATGACGTTTAGCAGCACTAAATCACCATCACCATGGATACCAAGCTCGATGAACTGGTAGATGTTGATACTGTATTCGCTTTCAAGTTTCAGTTCCCCATTTGTTTTCTTTGACATAGGATTAAACAGACTCATGGAACACTTAAATATCATGTGCAATCCAGTCCATAGGTCTTCAAGCAAAATTTTCAGAAGTTGTTAATACTTCCCACAGAAAATAATATGAGTCATCTTCTATTTAGGAGTTTAAACAAGTGGTATGTCGCTTTATACAGTATTTATAGACAACCACGTACTATATTGCTCATTTTTTGGCATTCTTCCGGGAAGCAACTTTTTTCCTGAAGTAAATAAGAGTCACCTATTTAGTTTGTTAAGGTATTATCATTTTATTTCAGACTTCTTGGTCGTCTATGCACAGTTTGACTTCAAATCGTTGTGTTGGCTTTCACTACGCCTGAATATTTTGGACACTTTCTTATGGATATGATCCACTGTGCGATGTTGTAAGTGGCCTGAGCATACTGTGGAGGTTCCTTCCTCCTTCCCCTTTCCAAGACTTCATGTGATCACTACTGTTTTCTCGCCGTGTCTAGATATTTGAAGACTAAACTCTTAACAAGAAAGACTGTACCGGACTTTTGCTTATTTCCGTTCACCTTTAACTGTATCTTTCAAACTTTTCTTATTGTGTTCAAGTGCCCCAAACCAACTGAATGGAAAGTAGTGAAAATAAGTTTGTAACGAACGTTAAAATTACACTAAGAATAGTTTTGATTGTTCTTATATGAAAGACATTGCCAGTAGCAAAAATTAATATTCACCAAATTGTAGCAAAAAGGGGTTTAAGCATACATGCTTATCAATAGTCTTCTGACAAGATTACTTCCTCGAGTGCAAATATTTGTGTTATAATGATTTAAGTTCGTAAGACTGAATTGAGGCATACGCAACACCTTATTTTTTCTGTGCATACGACTCACCACTGCAGCCTTCCGAACACTCGGCGGAGAAGATAATAACAAAATATATCTGACAAATTTCGTCGAGCAACATACCCAACTATTTAGGCAGTGTTTGAAAGAATTATTTTGAAGTAATGTGTTGTTAAGATGCTTATTTGTTTCAGTTTTTAGCATTTTTCTCTTTCCCAAGATCAAACAGTCTTCAGAAACTATGAATGGAGTTGATGAATATGAATGCATTAATGGACAATGGTGACATTTGTACTTGCTTTGATATTGATATGAAATACCCTAAGTTATTTCATACTCAATTAGATGAACGCTTCAGTATAAAAAAATCAAATAAGCATAGGCCTACACGGACAAAATTTATACTCGCATCCCAGATGGCAAATTCAACTTGCAAACCTGCAGCAAACTGGCCAAAATAGGTCAATAAGCATGCAGCGATCATCAAATGGTAAGTCAAAAAGCTTGTTTACTAGATGTCAGTAAATTAACTTGCTGCAAACTTAGTTTGTAAGCTTAATTTAAGCTTGCACTGAAAGACAAGATAGCGATGAAGGCTTGAACCAAGCTTGCTGCAAGCTGCCATGACCAGTTTGCAAGCTTGAAGCTCGCAGCAAGCTGACTTTTCAAACCTGCATACTAAAATTAAAATTAATAATTTTTCGTTAATACTGAATACTTAATTAATTTTTCATCTATGACATTGCATGTTTGACGACTTGGAAATTTATTTAACTTAAAAATTGTTTTACGTTGTGTGGATTGGAGCCTGCAATTCTAGATTGCTGAACAGACACGCTAACCACGAGACCAAAGAGAGGTCATGAAGTCAGATAGATAGTGTATGATTCGTTTATTAGAAATATAACTTTATTACTGATATGCTAATGTTTCCGAGGTTCCAAATAATAGTTTTGTTAAAATAATAAAATTTTTACTACATTTTGTTACACAGATTAGTAGTAGTTTGTAAAACTAGTATACGAAATGAACTCTTGCAGAAAGTCTCATGAACAAGTTTGCTAAGTTACCTTATATAAAAATAAAACTCAATCTTACCGCGATATTGAACCAGGCTTGCAGCAAGTCACGTTATCAAGCATCCATTTAAGTCAAATTCAAGTGAAATGCAAGCTTGCCGCATGCTGCAGTAAGTCTGTTGAACAGCTTGCAGGATATCTAGGTTCATTTCTACTATAATTTAAAGTGAATTTTTAATTATGGTATAGCAGTTACATTAAAATAAAAAGGAACACAGAAAAACAGTAATACTTAAAAATAATTAACGTTAAAATTATGACATTTGGGATACAGTTCTTTTATAAAAAAAATATTGTTACCTCACGAGAATCTCTCACGTTCAGCAAAATAAGTTGCATAACTGAAACAAAAAAATACACATGTTTATCTAGAATTTGTAAAAGAAAATAAATATTCTTTTAGCAAGGTTACATCAGTAAAAGTAGTATAAAAACACTCTTAGATTCGAACAATACCAACTGCTACAAACTTCAGTCATATGTAGTTTAAATACTTCGAATTTAATGGTTATAAGATAATTGGTTTTCTGAGAAATTTAATAACCACTTTTTGCAGGGCACTGCCACTCGTCATCTATTATGTCTGTCGAGAGTAAAGTGTGGAAGATTAGGTTATTTACTTAGTGAGATGACCGAATGCGGTACCAATAAATGCACATACTATAGTGTGGTTGGTTGAGCAGGAATTACATCACGAAATGCGCAATGAAGTAGGCAAATATTTTTAGCACGAATCTTTACCACGTTTTCTTATGACAATGGCTATAAGCTAAATTGAAAACTGTTAAAATATTTATGTATCAATGTTTGGTCGCAGTAATAACAACAGTGGCAAATATATTATATCAATTTAAAACAAGTAAGAAAAAACTTAGAGGGTTTGAAGAAAGGTGATTGAAACAACCACGGTAAAAACAGAACTTTCATTGACAAAAAAAAAAAAAAAGACAACAACTTTGTAATAAAAATATTTAATAAATAAACTTATAAATATCTTAAGCTGGTGGTAAAATACAACAACAAGAAGTAATGTAAAAGTCATGCTAGAGTTATGCAGCGATCAAAACGGAATACTGTACACGAACGCTCTTCGGAATATCGCCTCGCCACATAACTATGTTTCAACATGTAAGAGCAGTCATCAAGAATACATATGTGATCAAATTATTAAAGGCATTTTGTCCGTGTTGAAGACTACAAGTTCTTTTTTTACGTAAATATTTCACACATGCCAATTGTAGCAATGTGTGAAAATAAAACACACTTCGGGCAAAGACAGAGTATCATTAAGACACCATGCTCATTAAAAACAACGTCTCTATGCCCTCCAACAGCCAGAAACGTCCTTTTCAGGCTGCAGTATTTCAAAATGTACTAACCAGATGTAAGTGAAACTCAGAAAAGTACACTGAACTGCAGACTCTCTACCAATAAAATTATATGGTCGCCGCTTACAGTCCCACAGTAAAAATGGATCGAAAGAAATCCTCAATTTGCATGCAACTCTTTCGCCGTTATGTTATTTGGCCATGTGATGCTGTCGCTAAAACCATTACGTCCTACTACACAAAAAATGTGTTCTTGGCTCAAGTGTCCAGCACATACAATTTCCGTCAACGACGCACACACATATGCAAGCGGCGATAGGACTGAGAATATTCAGCATGCGTATTATTAGGAATCATACATAAATAAAGAGATGACTGTATCGGCTGTGGGCGAACGTTACACGTATGTATACCCGTTTCAGGTCCTCCGTTTACCTCAAAAGTTTATTTTAAGCTACCGAAAATGGCGAAAAATGTGGATTTTTGTAGTTCTTTTAGAGTACGAAAATCCTGGTACGGAATCTTTTAAAAGGCATAGGTGTGTACAATACTCTTTATCTTTAATGTTACATCATAAACCATCACTGAATGTTTCACAGACGCGAGTTGTCGGCGAGAAGACTGCAGGGGGTCGATTAAATATCGCCACCTACTATTTGCACCGACGCAGCGCAACGCAAGTACAGAGCAAGTTAAACGGGTCCTCTATGGCATTACATGAGTAAATAATTCCAAGGCAGCGCCAGCAGACGCAAAGCAGGTGCAAATTTTGCGTTGCACCTATAAAAAGCGATATTTAATTAGCCCTCAGGCCAGTTCAGTGACTTGCGCCTAGAGGCTAGGGGAAGGTGTGATGTCCGTCCTATATTGTCCTTACCGCTTCCATACTTCTAGACCTTGAACACGCAAAATACGTTCACCCAGGCGGCCACCTTAATACACGCGGTTGTAAAGCATATCGTATTTACGAATAACACTGGAACGCGATTGAAGTGCGTGCTAAGCGGCACCCTTATCTGTGGTTTTTTCCCTTTAATGTTTACGTTTCGGCAACAGTATACAATGGTCAGAACATTGGGATTTTTACGTCTTTTCGGTAGTTTAAAAAAAAAACTATAAACACGAATTTCAAGAGTGGCTAATCCCCGTACGAATTGGGCTGGATTATATTATATTGCGCTATATTATTATCTTAAGGGTGCGGTTCACCTCAGTTTTCAACGTCTTTTTTAATTTTTATATTTTAAAATGTTTTTTATATTTTTATTTTTGACACAAATTGTGATTAAATTTTCCTCTTTGGAAATGTATGCATCTCTCATAGTTTTTACATAATGAGTCGTAAACGTCAAAATTTTGCACTTTTTAGTTTTATGTGCGCCACTAAAACCAACTGACATACCAAACTGAAAAAAATTCACGGTGTATAACAATGTTGTAGGTTGTGATTTAACACATACATAAACAAAAATAAAATATTTTTGTTTTTATATGTGTCAAATCATAGCCTACAATATTGTTATACACCGTGAATTTTTTTTCGGTTTGGTATGTCAGTTGGTTTTTGTGGCGTACATACAGCCGTAAATTGCAAATTTTGACGTTTACGACTCATTACGCAAAAACTATGAGAGATACAAACATTTCCTAAGAGGAAAATTTAATCACAATTTATGTCTAAAATAAGAAAAAATAACTGGTACCAGTATAAAAATAAAAAAAAAAACGTTGAAGACGGAGGTGAACAGTGCCCTTAATTTGCCACAATGGTTTCCTTCAGAGGGCAATACTAAGGCGTGTTCACAGATAACGACAGATGACATTTGACGTGTTCTTCACAGTTGTCTAAAAATGCTGCATGAGTCGTAAGCGTTTCAAACACATTCTGCACATTTTCCTTATTTTCTAGACTTATGGAACATCCTCTAGTTTCATTAGTACGTTTGGCCTGAAATTCCACATTCATGTTGGAATAGAAACCACGCAACGACAAATGACTATGCGAGGTTCGCAGAATGTGGTTGAACTGCGCTAATTCATGCAAACTGAGCACGAATAACATGACATAGTACATGCACATTATAAACATTGTCTACGTAACTAACGTATTATTATAAAATATTAATGGAAAACAATATACCAGTGTTTCGTTACATATGACAGAAAACCTTTTTTTTTTTTCTGAACCTACAGTTCTTAGCGTCTTGCCTTTACGTAGTGCTGATCTTGGTGTATGTGCGCCACAAGACTGCCATAACACTACCTACTTCTGTTAGTTACACAGTTTGCTGCGATGGCTGTTCCTTCCAATATTTTGAGTCAATCGCTCGCCTGCATTAATCTTTGAGGGACACTTGCAAATCCTAATGAATAGTAGAACGGTTACACAAGTGTTGTTTTGTGTTATTTTTTAATTTAATGGCCAACAGTTCCACACGCCCGCGCCCAACGACAATAATAAATATTATTTACCATCACAATTCGAAATTACTCAACAATGAAGACCACACGAAACTTCTAGAAGAATAAAGACCAGCACAAACACAGAATGTGTGGCGACAACTGATGGTGAGTACAGAACACTTGTTTTCGTGAACGGCTACTCTTCGCATCAGAGTGGCGTCTGTCAACTGAGGCCTCTACTAGCCAAGTGTGGAGCTTGACAGATCAAGAGTTGCAGTTGAAATCAGAGGTAAGAAAGTAACTGTACTGAAGATCGTGTTGCTGTGTATTTTTACTGAATGTTCTTGTTATCAAATCCCATCCCCAGAACGTTACTTGCATCTCCCAGCAACGATCCATGTTCCCCACTGTCATACTACGCACAACTTATCTTTCCATCTCTCATCACACACGCTCACACACACAACATAACCACAGTAAACGCTTTCCAAATGTATTTACTTACATCTATTTCAGTAACAATAATTGTCAGTTAATTTTAGTTTAAACTGAACGTTGTTTTACACACTTCAATTAAAAATAGCAGTAAGCAATTTTCATTATTAAAGCCGTTCTTCAGATGCTACATGAATAAAAGCGATAAAGTAAGTGTGCCGTGTAATAGAGTACTAGGATAACGCACTGGTTACTACCACACATCACATATCATAATGTGAAAAAAATTGGACGTTATTTTAGAAAAATGGGTCAATACAGGATGATTTTGCTCAATAAGGATAAAACTCATATCCCCGAGAGGATAAGGAGAAAAAAATATAATACAAATATATGGCCGGAAATACATGTTGTCTATGCTAGAAGGTATTTTAATTCATGTGTGTACAGTACAAATCAGTGCACGACATGTTTGGATGAGGCCACTGTTAGACAAGGTGTTCCAAGTGACCCCCAAGGGCATATAAGCAAGCATGTACACGGCGCAGCAGCGACTGACGCACACGTTCAAATGTACCATACTGCAACCGAACGGCAACATAGGCAACATGAGTGCACTGTTCCAATGTCTGTATGTCCGAGATAGGCTCCACATACATGACACCCTTCTGGTGTTCCTACAGGCTGCTACTTGCATGGTGTGATCTCATGTGTGCTTGCTTCCAGTAATTGAAACCTGCACTGTCAAATTTATTTTACCTCGATTATTGAAGTAGGTGAACTCCCCTTGGAACGCATTCCTGGCCATAAGTCCAGTTGACCTTTTCAGCTTCTCATCCTCTCAGGAATCGTCTATTGCAGTTTGTTCTCATTGAGCAAAATCAACCCTCACATGGTAATAAACATTTTAGACAGTAAAAGAACACTTGTCCAAGCACAGTGGAAGAAAACAGGCACGTCTTGGCTGAGCATAAAATCCACAGCGCCATCTGAATAACTCGGAGTGGTATAAGAGGTACTGACCTGCGTCTAGGAGTGCTAGGACGGCTACGACGAGGAAGGGCGCCGCTCTGCCACAGAAGGCATACAGCAAGCCACCAAAAGGGTATCCGAGCAACACACCGAGTGCCACACTACCCAGCACTACTCCCATGACACGACTGCGGGCTGCATGATCTGGGTACTGCTCCGCCACCAGACACATGCCTGGACAAATCACAGTTTACTTCTTAACATCAGGGCCTGCTGGGATCCTCTCCTACTTCCACAATACTAATTCTCTCATTTTACTCTGTGCTCGATTCTGTTGGCTGCATGATTTAGGATGTGTTCCCCAACACCAGAATTTGCTGTTTAGTATATTTTGACATCAAGCCGTAAGTTGTACATTTTTGCTTACCTTTCATGTTAATTTTATGTACATTTGTATGGATATTTCTAACTTAACAAGTGTAAGCAGAAGCTTGGGAAATCGTAATCAGCTAAGTGAATAAAATGGGCTTGATGCTAAGAAAACAGTAATATTATGTTGTAACTTAAATTGCTGTGAACAAAAAGTACCGCAATGATAACTATTTCCTGTATACGAAACTCGGATTTTCTGGACCGGTAGTTTAAACTCCACATTTAATGGACGATACAAGTTCTTAGAGTTATCTACACCTTCGTAATATTGTATTCAAAGAGAGGGCCCACTACACTTTTGTCAGTCATGTATCGCATATGCCATAGCGATGCTAATGCATGTGAGGGTGAGAAAAACGTATGGTGAAAGAAAAAAGTAATGAGGTTATGCGAAACAAGACTAAATTAATTTATGTGATAACATAAAAATATCTGCCCAACAGTAATTAATCTTGGGGATTCGCACTAACCATACAGAATTTCATGGAAATATACCTAGTTACATTGCTGATCCTGGGCTTCAGAATGGAGTGTCAGAAAATTATGGAATGGACCACTAGACGTTGTGTAAAACAGTTAATTACATTATGAAATATATTCTCAGAAAAGCTCGCCACAATATTCCTTTCCCAGTACAGTGCTACAATGTGAAATATCACTGTTAAAGCACATTAATTTGCCAATTGCTGTGCGTGTATTAGATTGCACCCGCACAGAAATAAAAAATGTCATCAGTATCAGTAGGACGACATTTTACGAAAAATTTGTTTGGATGTGAGTGTTGTAGGAATATCTCCTCCATAAGCAGCAATGCATTTTTTTATTCTGAAAAAAAAAAAAAAGCGTGTGATACAGAATTTAACAAGTGATGTTGCAAATTTGCAACCTGGCAGGTTATCCGTCATGTTGGATTAAAGGTGGTGGCCATGCATTTCTATTGTGGATTATAGCTCATATCCTGGTGATCCAAATTCAATTTTGCTTGTTTTTATACTGTAGTTTTCTTATTTACCTTCAATTACGATAATAACATTTTTGTCTATTTGTGTTTCTTGTTTACTTAAAAATAAAAAAACTCTTCGTATCTTAATATGAACTGTTATTTTCTTAGTTTCGCAACCGTGCAATTTTATTTTTAGTATGGCAAATTAC
The DNA here is from genome assembly GCA_003012365.1 of Medauroidea extradentata. NCBI lineage: Eukaryota > Metazoa > Arthropoda > Insecta > Phasmatodea > Phasmatidae > Medauroidea > Medauroidea extradentata. The sequence continues at coordinate 36,196 of PNEQ01065078.1, forward strand.
TTTACATTCTATTCACAATACAAAATAAATGTAGTATGTATATGAAGACAGAAATAAGAAAAGGGACATCTTGGTAGCTGTATCCACATCACTGGGCCTGTCCCACAGTGCTCTACTCACATCACAGCTACTTGTCTGTAATAAAAACTGTGTGTACACCTACAGCTCGACCAACCGAATCGTACAGGCCTACAGTCACCAGACACGTCCGTAGCTAACATTACTTTTGACTCCGTATTACGAACTTTTAATTGTTTTATTGGTAGATGTAATTTTTCGGTTCTAGGACAAGAACATTTTTTTTTAATCAAGTTTTTTTCTCTGAGTGAGGTTTGCCGAATGAGGAGAAAAAATTTGTAATGCATAAATTTAATAAGTAATAAACAAAAAATTACATCTACTAATAATATATTTTCTTTCTCCTCATTCGGCAAGCCTCACTCGGAGACAATTATATATTATTAAGTATACTATCAAAAATTTATATTAGAAAGAAAAAAAACTGAATGTGTCATGTGTGGAAGGGCTACACGTCTGATGGAAAGGAAATACGACAGGTTTTTTTATTTATATTATATTAAAACAAAGTCTTATATTTTTAATTGATTAGCTGTAACGTGCACTAGATATCTAAGATACAGGTCATTTTGTTAACTTTTTGTTCGAGATTATTTCAATATCACAATAACTGTCAAAAAAAATATATGAAATTAAAAATATGAGAAGATATAAAATTGGAATTATTTACCGCAGGATCATTTAGCAGATTTCATGTTTTAAAGCCGTACGAAAATACTCACAATTTTTAAATATAATTTCATAGTATAAATAGGCATCGAACATTCTAATTTATCGAAAAATAGTTTTAACCAACAATTATTAAAAGATTTAATGAAATTTATTTCCTAATAAATAAAAGGTAAAGTGTCTAATTTGGATATATTCACTGATAGCGCTCCAGAGGAGAGTAAAATCGCCTCTAAACCGTACTCATTAAGAACGTACGGAATCCTATTGTGTAAAGGATTAAAATAATATATGGTAGATTAAAGATATAATTTTTTGAACCAACGAGCAAAATATTTATATTAGTTTATTATGTTTATGGAAAAATAACTAATGATCCTGCCTTAAAAGGCATTACCAAAAATGTGACAGTGAATTTACTAACAGACTTTTAAACTCATGGAATGAAATAAAGTAACTGGAAGAACGTGGTAGAAAAAGTTGATAAAATATAATTTTTTTACAAGTGCTCTGTGCCTATTTTTATGCTATAAACGGAGAAGATTTTTAAGACAATGATGAATCTATAAATAAATTGTGAATGAAAAATAACTTATTAATAAAAGTGTTTTTCTTGAATTAGGTAAGAAATACGATTAAAATAATTTAAATGGTTTCTATGGTCTATTAGAGTAATTTTGAATAGGTACATTATTTTACCAATTCCATTTCCTTGTTGTAATGTCCCCATTGTATCGTGTTAGCTACCATTTGAGATATTATTAATAGTAGAAAGGATGTTCTTTTTTTAAATTTTTATTATGTTTGAAAATAACCATTTTAATTTTTCGAGATATTTATACAGATATTTTAATCCATTCATATTTAGTGTTTTCTAGTGCAATTGGTACACTTTGAGGATCATAAAGATTTTCTGACTTATTTTTCAAGACTTGAACTGTTTATGAGTTGTTTCTAGCTGTTGTAGAAATTACAATATTCAATGGGTCCTATTTTTATTTTCGGAAATAGCATTCTTTTAGCTACAAATTATTGTTAAAAATTACTAGTGTAAAATATGAAGGTTTCTGAGACGTATTTAGACTCTAAGAAGATTTTTTTCTTATTTTCAGTCAAAACTAACAGATTTTCTGAATTTGAAAATTTAGGGAATTATAGTGCGCTAGAACTTTTATTTTTTATACTACTCAAGTCTTTCAAATCAGATAACTCATTTTTAACGTAAGCGCAGAGTAACTTAAATTTATTTACCAAATTTCCTTATCACATAATGTGTCTTAAAGCCTGTCAACAAGAGACGAAGATTAAAGTTGTATTTAATGAATCAGCAGCCAACCAACCTCATGTGTTTTATCGAAGTTTGTGTTGTTGCTATTTAAATGACATTATGATATATTATTTTCAAAACATGGAGGAAATATATGCAGCACATGCCTTTCTAAATTAGGGAAATTAGTACCAAAAAACAATTGAAATTTTATAGGATGAAGATATTCAAGAAGTTAAAGAAATCGGCTGCGTCCATAGAGTGGAATAGTTTTTATTTGCCATGAAACATAGGCCCTAATGAAAAGGATGTAAGGATATTGTGTATTTTTATAGTAATTATTTGCAATATATTTTCGGAACACGTGAACGCCCATGAGTCGACTCACATTTTCGTCAAGTGAGTGCGTAACGTCATACTTCTAAATAAGAGGTTGTTTATTTTCGATTTCCATTGTTTATTTTATGCCTAATTTTTCTCCTACTTGATTGTGAAATTTAAGAAAATATATTTTAGTTAAACCAAAAATATGAAATTAAGATAAGTAAAAAAAAAAAAAATCAAAGGTTTTGGCATGGTTGTTGTATGTGTTCAACTGATTAAATTATTTACAAAATTCATTTATTTTTCATAAATAATTTACTCCTGTCGTCTGTTTCAAGTACAATTTTTTTAGTACAGTTATAAGGCAGAGTCGATTTTGTAAGCTTTTGTTTAACTTGCAATGTTTGTATGTTTGCTCGGGTTAAATATTGCAACTGAATTTTAAAGCAGTTATCCTCAACCTATTGAGCTTAAATTTTGCATACACGTTTAGTTTGGATGACAGTGTATGGCTAGCTAAGTGATGTCATTCTAAATCAAATATGGCGGACTATATATTTTTTATGTACTCCCATGATATGGGTATCAAATGGAAGGGTTTGCTAAGAAGAATGTGAATAAAATAAACTAATAGTAAATAAATTACAGGTTTTTATGTATCTTCAATATTTGTATGTATTTCGGGTTAAATCTTGCAACTGAATTTTAGAGCAGGTATCCTCAAACGATTGAGCTGAAATGTTGCATACGCGTTCAGTTTGGATGATAATGCATCGTTAACTAAATGATGACAGTCTAAACCGAACGTGAGGGACCACCCAAGGTTTTTTATGAACTCCCATGATATTGGGTATCAAATGAAAGGGTTTGTTGAGAAGAAAACGAATAAAGGACATCCGAGTTCAGCTCTTTGAAGATATGGTGTACTACCGCCCGTAAGACTTAGCGGGGTCATGTAACTAATATCGACCTACACCGTGGGAAAATTCTAGCAGTGGTGAAAAAAAAAATTCCAAAATCAAACCCGGAACAGTGTTTCGTTAGGCACAAGTAATTTTCAAGCTGAAATAAGTGGCGCATACCTCCAAACACCCAAGTCAGAGTGAGGCCGTGCCGAGGACTGAGTGGCAACAGGGCGTATCAAACTTGATGTGAACGTAACACCTCGGGGCACCGGGGCGAACCCTGTTGTATATTAGCTCTTACCCTTCTAAACGAAGCCGGAGGATCGACGATATTTCTTCGGTACTAGTGGGAACAAAATGGAAAAATAACCAAAAAGTAAATAATAATAAATCAATAGCAAAGGAACATTAAAAAAAAAAAAAACAAGCTGTAATTTAAATGCTCTAAAAATAAGAAAATAGCCTTTAAATTAAGTCAAATCCGTCAATTTATTACATTACACATTTTATATTATATAAAGGCTTGTCGCTAGATTTACCTGTGCAGATAAACAAGAATTCAATATGTAACTTGATCTTGACGTAAGTAATTCTAAGAGAAAAAAAAATGTTTATAAAATAGGTAAATCTCGCGACAAGCTTTTATATCACGTAAATTATGTAATGTAACGCATTCATAGATTTAATTTAAAGTTCATTTTCTTCATTTTAAAGCATTTAAATAAAATATTGTTTTAAAATGTGTTTTAATATGAATGTTTTCAGTTAATTCACATAATTCTACATGCGGTATAAGGTGGCTATGATTTTTTTTTATTTAGGACATGGCGAAAACACTATTTACGATTTTCACCCGCAAGCATAACGTACCTCACCAGGTTTGAGATATCGAGAAAATATATTTTAGCCCTTTTCATCCCGTAGTGTGTGCCTACGCGCAAGAATAAGCCATCCTTAAATTTTCATACTTCTAGATTCAGTGATTTGGAATGTGCGCTGATGAGCAAGCGTGTAAATGGAACACTTCAAACATGCAGAAGAGAATACTACGGCATGACTTAAGCTTAGGGTAATCGACCAATTGCCTGTAATGCGCGTGCATCATAAAATTAGACCATCCCATCACGGCATCACAGTTGTATACACTGCCAAATTTGCATTTAGTGAAAGTGTTGTGAACTCTAACTTAGTACATAAGGGGTTGAAAAACTGAGTTATACTTCATTGCTCGATAGCTATGCTCTCTGGGTGTCCTGAACTGACAGGCTTACGAACAACTGAAGCTATCCTGGTCGTAATCAGTCTCCTCAAGACCACCGAAGTATATACCGAGACACAGTGATTAAAGCATAATTACCGCGGTAGTTAATCGGGTTTAAGAGATTGTGGCATTTTTGCGAAATTTCACATGTTTTCGCTACATTAACGGTCCAGTTTGGAAAAATCTGAAATCACTTAATAGGTTTCTTACGTGAGTAAAATTTTGAATTGACAATCATCCGATACCTCAGTTGGTTTACGAAAAATCGAGGATTAAACGAAAGTACATCACATTTCTTAAAATCTAAGTTGAAGTTAGAAAAATCCTAAAATCAGTTTTAGGAATCATTCTGAAGCAAAACCAAATTCGACATATCAACTTGTTTAACAGAACAGAGATTTAGGATTAACTGGAAACATATTTTACGGATTTTCATCCAGTTAATTTTTGAATTTCGAAAAATCGAACAATTAGGTCGTATGTATTAGTTTACACAATATTTTGAAGCAAGAATAGCAACGACAGCTCACCAGATCAATGAGAAATCTAGAATTTGTTAAAAATATATTTCATGTCCTTTTCACGCCTCCCCCCATAGTTTTAGAATTTCGAAAACTGCCTTGCGTACGGTATAGCCACCTTCAAAATTTCATGTCTCTAGGTCCAGCAGTTTAGGCTGCGCGTTGATGAGTGAGTGAGTGAGAGGGGCACTTCTTGTATATATTACTATCGACTTCGTTTACAGGGTTTTCAATTTCACGCGATAGTATTTATGGTACAAAATAGTATCTAAAAGAACTGAATGGCACAAAATGATGTAACGGGTCATTAATGACCGTTTTAGAAATACTTTGAAAGGAAACACTTGTTTCACTGAATCTGTTGGGTACCCCATTCTGATCCTCTACCCCGTTTACCCCCCCCCCCCCCCCCCCCCCCCCCCCCCCCCCCCCCCCCCCCCCCCCCGCGCCCAATTTACAAACAGCACCAAAGTATAATTTATTTGGCAGAAATCTTTGCAGATGCTCCGCAAAACTCACCAAAATTTTTGTCTCTTAATTTTTTGGGTATTTTGTTCTGTCACTCGATACTGTTTTGTCCACTGCTTCCAATTTTTTTGGCAGAAACCTTCGCGAGTACACGTAACACTCACCAATGTTAATTTTTGCACCTATCCTGTTCTGCCCAGCCACAACTTTGCCCGCGTTTTTTTCTAAAGAAAAATTATGACAATAACTTATCGTTAGAGATAGTGGTTTATCGCGGGAAAAATTAACTGTTTGCTGGGTTTTAAAGTACGTACAGCTTAACAAAAGATTATTGGCTTTTGCTTGCACTTGGAGTTGTTACCCTATTTGACTGAGTCAGTAATAATCCCGATATTTTAATATTTGATGCCTCCTATTGGTCTGCAGAGAGCTACGTTGTAGTGTCAGAAGCATATCATCCAATCATGCATGTTGCAAGAAACTGCAGTGTTTACAAGGGTATGTTGGCACAAAACATTTTCGCGATATACCATCAGCTCTACTTATCGTGTTAACGAGATATTGTAGACAGAGCGAAAAAATAATTTTAAGATTTTTCATCCCCAAAGAATAACGATACCCCGCCAGGTTTAAGAGATATCGAAGATATAGGGAAAATAAATTTTACCACTTTTCAACCCCATAGTGGGTGTCTTTGCTGCAAGGAGAAGTCATCCTTAAAATTTCATACTTCAAATAGAGAATTAACTTTCCTACCAGCTGCCACAAATTTGTGAAAATATATTATCACAGCAGTTCCCCGTGGCCTTCCCTTACCCAAGATTCGACCCGAAACCCTCCTACCAGAGTTTCTACAACTACGTCAAGATAGGTCGTCAGAATTCTTAAGGAATTAAATGAGTATATACAGTCCCATGTCCAAAGAGTAACGTGTATCAACAGGACGGCAAAAAGTAACGGTTTTTAAATTATTTATCCGTAGTCATGCCTGCTTTTCGGGATTGCTGGAGCATTTTATATCTTTCCACGCCCTAACTTGTCGAATTTTGGGGAAAAAAATCATTCAATATCTCTTTATATAGGCCTATTTATGTAAGATTAATTGGTACTTAATTATCTCGATATCTCAATAGGTTTAAGCGATAAAGAGTATTAATTGAAACCACATTACATTTTTTTAGTTCCCTTAGAGGTTGAATTTCAAACATCCTAAAATATATTTTTATGGATATGCGTAAGCTTCCTTCTGAAGCAAAAATCACCTTAATATGTCAAAGGGTTTAAGAATTATTGAGGATTGATTGAAAATATTTCTTACGGATTTTCACCCCCTTAATTTTCGAATTTCGAAAAATGAAAAAGTGACGTAGTATGCATTTTTGTAAGCTTCATTCTGAAACAAATAATCGTCTCGATAATTATCTTGAAGGGTTTAAGTGTTATTCAGGATTCATTGGAAGCACATTTCACCCCTTTTCACCTCCTTAATTTTCGAATTTAGAAAAAACATCGTTCTTAGTGTCTATCTACGGAATGAGGGGAAGCCATGTTTCATGTCTCTAGGTCCAACGGTTTGGGCTGGGCGTTGATGGAGTCAGTCAGTCAGAGAGTGGTATTTCGTTTATTGTTAGCAAGAACACTGGGTTTTACACGATGCTAAATGGGTGGTAAACACGTGTAATATTTTAACTTTAAGCAAGAAATACTTATGCAAAATAATGCGAAAGGCATAGAAGCACAGATAGAACATGACCTATAATTTTGGAGTAAGACAATGTAGGCCTAAGTTGCTTGCAACAAGTATTCTTATTTTTTTTTTTTTTTTTTTAGGTTTGACATGTAATCCAACCATGGAGGCTAGTGTAAAGCATATGTGGTATGCTAAGAGCAGTTAATGGAAGAAAGTTAAAACTATCGTTATTAAAGTACTCCACGCGACTGTAACGGCGAGAAAGCCTTGGAGAAGTTGAAGTAAACGTAATGGCACGGTCTACAGCAGGTTTCATCTCAGTCTTTTATTTTATATTTGTACCAGATATCTTTCTTATTTTAGACTTAAAATGTGGCTAAATTTTGCTCTTGTTAATTTTTGTATCGCTCACAATTTTCGTGTAATGGTTCGTTAAAGTAACAATTTGTATGTTACGGTTTTAATGACGACACTAAAACAAACTGCCATACCAAACTGAAATCATTCACAGTGGTTAAAAACGTCGCAAGCTACAATTTCTCGTACGTAAAAGTAAAGAGTATATTTATTATTTGTATTTAAATAAAGTGCTTAAATTTAAAATAAAAATTTAAATAACTCAATCATATTTTTAAATGCAAAACTATTTTATTTTGTGGTTAAGCCTAGTTTAACTTGCAGCCTACAACATAATTTATCACTTAGAATTTTTTCTAATCTTGGTATGTGAGCTGGTTTTAGTATCGTTCTTAAAACCGTAGCATGCAAATTTTGACTTTAACGAGCCCTTACGCAAAAACTATGCGAGATAAAAAAAATTAAAAGAACAAAATTTAGTCACATTTTGTGTCTAAATTGACAAAATATTGTATCTGGTACAAATATAAAAATAAAACTTGTAACGAAAATTGCTGCATAACATGCTCTTAAGGACAGCTGGTTAAGTTCACGTCTCGAATCAATAGATTAAGTATTCGAATCGATTGCGTTCCATATATCAGCATCTTCCGTCTCAACCACGTGCAAGTAACCCTCGAAGAAACGGCCAATAGAAAGCGTCCCTCTGATTGAAGTCTCACCTATATTATCAGCTGAGGTCAACTCACATCCTCTTCACAATATAATATTTGTACTTGCACATTTATTTATCTCTTAAATTCATACTAACTCTCTAAAATGATATTTACGTAATTACGCAGTTTTTGCATTACAGTAGTTAAGGTTAATCCTACCACAGGTTAGAAACATAATGTAATTTCATATGGACGACTTTGCTCAGGGACAATTTCTGAAGGTGCTAGTATCAGTAAGGAGGTTTTCTCATGCTGGCGCTTATGGAAGACTTTGCGGAAGAACGAAGTCCTGTCCATAAGTGCCAACATAATAAAGACACCTCACCGATACTAGCACAACTAACTGCAGAAATTATCCCTTAGCAATCTAATAACCTCGAGCTTGTTTAATTAACCTTACTCTGGTCAAAGAGACGTAAGTCCCGGACCAACAGCATGCTGGGAAAAATTTGGGTGGTATGTTTCCACGAAAAAGAAAAAAATTCCTTTCTAGGACCACCCTTCTCACTCTCGAGCGGTCCATGTTGCTGTTAAATGTCTCGCGCTGTTACAACGGAAAGCTTTACTCACTTTATGTTGCATTTGTTTTAGGGGCGTTTTGAGAAGCACACACTTTTTTTAAACTAAAATTTAAGTACTGTGCCTGTCACAAATATCATGGCTTTCGGTACCTACCAGGGTAAAAAATTAATTCTGGAAGATTGATAGAATATTGCGCTGAAGATATATCTAAACACGCTTGTTTCGAACGAAATTTGTATAGTATTCTTATACCAAATTTTACTTATAAGATATCGTGTGAAACCAGCTTAAGACAACAGGTGTAGCGCTATAAAGAAGGAACAGAAATAGGTTCACTCACCTGAGACACCAATGCAGGCGGAGGCAACACCCTGTAGACTGCGAGCTGCAAGCATGGAGACTAATCCTTGCCCCAGTGCGAACACTGCACACACGAGAACATAACCTCTGTAACTGTGTCTGCACCTCTCTGCTCTACCAAACACATGTGCTCACAAGCTACTTCATACTTCACACGTAATATAGGACTCAATTCATTACGGAAAAAAAGGCGGGCTTGTATTGACTGACACTGTTGTGTGGTAAATATTAAGAGAGGTACGAGTTGTGGGAAATAGAATATTTCATACATTAATGGAAAATCCTAGAAAGTATACCATATGGAACCATGCTCAGTTTCGTATAACATTGGTTAAATTTGGCAGTTACTTATGGGCAATAACCGTTAATATTATGTATTGTGTGTCACAATGCAGCAAAATTTACAGTCAAAACGGGGAATTAGACTGCTCAGGCTCATTTCAGAACTAAAAATGTCGACCAACCTAGCGTAATACATCTACAACACATAAACGTCATGCTTTCAGAACTTTGAATGGTGTTTCAATAATAGAAAATTAAAGTTCCGTAAAATGCGGTTGGTCAAACCGTTCCCTACACTGATACAATAGGAGTAGTCGCTACATTTTCGAAGGTGAACTAGGAAAACCAACCAGTAATGAAATAGTTGAGGCACATTACTACTTACTGTAGCAAAATGAAGAGTGAAGTTCCTTTTGTCCGAAATCACTCTGGGAAACTATTTTCGAGAAAACACGACTCAAAATTTCAATCTGCGGTGTAATCCTGTGGGGTAGGCAATATATATGCGTTTGTGCAATGCAGTGAAAACATACTGAACTGTTGTTAACTGGAGTAGAATGTTGAACTTGAGCAACTTAAGTCGGTAGTTTCTTAAAATTTTCGGTTCGCTAAAATATGTTCCCAACACAACTTTTAAACTTATTACAAACAAAATTTAAATAAAGTATTACACAATTTATTAAATGCTATTTAACAGTCAAATTTGTTTATTGTCATAACGGTTGTGATTTGTGAGATTGTAATTAGAGACTGGTTAATTGTTATTTTTTTATTTCAGTCACACGTCAGAAACAATGGATGACCGTTAACAGAATTAAACTTACGAAAATCTAGTAAGTAGTTACGCATGTCATGACAGGCTCTGTGTGTAAAATTGTTATCATAAAAAGTAGTTAAAAGATGACGAGCATAAAACTAATATGACTAGGAAACAACCTCCTTAATAGCAAGGTCTTGAGAAACGACGATGTATAAATGAGGTAGATATGGAGCAGTGCGGGTAATCCAGGCATTTATCGAGAAAACATGCCTACCAGCGCTAGTTTCAGTCACAAATTCACCATTCCATAAATCTGAGTGATCTAGCTAGGGTTTGAATCTGTTGCCTCATTGTGGGAGGCTATACAAACTCCAACTCCAGCGCTTAAATTAAGAGAAGCTTACAGAACAAGGAGCGTACGGTAGGTGTGAGTAATGTATGATGCACATGTTTGTGCTAGGGTTTTATATTAAGATGGCCGCCTCCGTGGATGTGGTTAGCACGTTCGAGGCCCAGAAGTGCGGCAGCAGTAAGGACTACTCAATGTGGCCAAAATAGAATTATTAGTTGACAAACTGAAAAACTGAATTATATAGAAAAATATGTTCTCCTGTTCTGGGACATAACATGGTGCCCAGACAAGTAACTGTTCATAAAGAAAGATTCCTTAAAACATGCCCTTTACTCTGCAATGTTCGTTTTGTCACCCTCCCTAAGACCTTTCCGCCATGTTATCCGAAGGCTCCAGGGAGGCTGTGAGAAGGCACGCCCACTGTGAGAGACAGCCAAACAGGAATTGTATGAATACAGTTAATATAAATCAGAGTACTATGGGGAAAGCGATGTTTCTGAGGAGCTAGTCGCGAGTGTATAGGCAATTACCCACGTGACCCCGAAGAAGAGGGTTTATGTGCGCGAGAAACGGTTTTTGGACAGTTGGATAAGTATTGCCACTCGCTCGCAGGGCTCAGAGGAAGAGCGGCCTGTGTAAGCGAGAAACTGTTTTTTTGCAGAGTCATAATTTATGTACAAACACTTGCCTGTACGAGATCGTGAATATAGTTTGTGGGTGCGAGAGACGCGGTTTTTGCAGAGTTTTAAATTTTAACTAGCTCCCGTGGAGCCCGGAAGTGGGTACACGTGTTTCGAGATAGCCGTGAGTATTTATGGGACTTGTCTGCGAAGCCTCGAGGGGGTAGTCGCGTGTGGGATAGACGTGAAGCTGCATGTTCAGCTTAATTACAGACACTTGCTTACGAGAGTCCAAAGAGGGGGCCAAGCGGTTATTAACAAATAAATAAGTTTATTCTCTTCTGCGAGAAGGAAAGAATCGCGACGCGACTTGTGTGGTACTAGCAAATGTTTAATCGCCGTGAGTGAAGCAAGGTCACGTCTCCGACGGTCACAGGACGCGACTTCGGGCACTTTGCCAAAACAAAGATTCTCACGATTTATCCATTTACTGCAGATTTATATGCCGTTCCCCTTAATGAAAAGATGAGGAACATTTATATATTCTAATAATCTCAACTGCAAATGCCACATTGCGAGACTAACTATTTTCGCGCGATGATTGAAAAGGATCGACAAACATTTGCTCTCGTTACAACACGCATCGTGCCTCTAGCCTCATCAAGTCACTGAACTAGTGTGGAGTCTGCTCGCCGACAACGTGCTTCTATGAGACATGGTGACCCTGTCATTTGTTAAAACCTATTACTGGAATATTGTTTTGGTTCTATTAATACTGAATAATAACACCGGCGATTATTTCCTTCGATATTTCGCAAACTCCGACCTTATTTCGTCAGTCCCGAGAGAGATAATATAGTAATGAGTGTTTTCTTTCCGAAACCTCACGCTTAGGTTCCTCTTCACAAATAAAGTGCGCACTGCAGTGTCCACAGATTGCGGCGAGCCCGCGCTCTTTCACACTTCGTGGTGGTCACAACAGGAATAATAAAATTCAAGGATTCTCGCGAATGCCCGCGGCACGTCCGTATTTTGTGGCGGTTGCAGCAAGAGTCTCCCTTAACTTTCTACCCCATGCCTACGCGGCGAACTCTCCTAGAAAGAACCCCTTTTAACCTCCAACCAATCACAGATCTCGTGAGTGGCTGACAATATCAACCCGGACTTTCCTCCGTATCAATTTACTGTATATTTTCAAATTTATCACACATTAACGTCTATATACATGTGAACTTATTTACAAAAATTTAACCATTTCTGATGATTAATAACAAAGTACAGCAGGGGGTCGGCGTAGCCACGCCTCTCTGTGATCTAGTTTACAGCCTCCGAACTGTGTCTCCCATAATGTCTCAAGGCGACTGGCTAGCTTACATCCATTGGTTTTCAACTTTCTCTTCCCTGCTGTGTTAAGGGTTGGCCATGGCACAATTCAACACCCCGTTATTAAACAAGTACGCCTAGCAAAATTAAATATAAATTACAATAAACAAATTATTATAATTGAGTAACATTAAACAAACAATCCTGAATACAAGCAGTTTCAACTGACTCTCTACGACTATTCTAACCTAAATTACTGTATTTACGTTGTACATATTATTGGATCCCTATTAAGGGCTAAAAGTGCTGTTACACATTTTATGACATAATACTACAGTCAATGGTGTGTTGTACACACCTATATATTTACACGTTTCTGTGTCAAGATTTCTTTACCTAAAAAGGACCGAAAAACACCTACCTATTGTCACCCTTTTCGGCCGCCAGAAAATATGCTTTAGTGAGTAGTGGTGAACTTGAAATGGATATACGTACGTGTAAAGTTCATTGAATGCTATTTCTAATAGATATCTTCCATGCTTGGTACTCTGTTTTCTAATAATCTTCTAATGACTGAAGCTCTGCACATCACTCAGCTGCAGGCGGCTACCTCAGTATCAGTAATTACAGCCGCTGTTAGAACTGCCATCCCCTAACTTCAAAACACAACTAGCAACTACAAATCGGATTGTTATGGTAGGTTGGTTGTGCTTTACGTCTCGTTGATAGCAAGGTGATCGCAGGCGGGACAGTTCACTCAGACAAGAAACGAGAAAGGATTCAACTATGGTCTATAGTTAGAGGCCATCGCAGCATCCACCATGAGCAATTTCGTAAATCCATAAGTAACCTAAATCAGTAAGAATGGACTGGGAATAAATCCGAGGTTCTCCCGAATGCGAACCTGTGTGTGGTTAGACTGACTCGTTCCTAAGTATTTGGTGTACTCAATGTGGCTATCGCGCCCGAAACTAGATCTTTCAGACTGCCTGAAGACGGGAGCAGGCGCTAGCTCCCGAAACTTCGCGATTAGCTTGCCTGACCTGTGTTCTTGCGTGTTTTCATCGTTGTTTCGCGTAATACTTGTGTTTATGACGTCGCTGTTGGGTCTTCCTGTTCGTCTCTGTTGTTGTCTGTGCTGTCTTACTTCTTTTGGTGTCCTGAATTTTCTCAGTGTTATGTATTTTTCGCTTTATTTTCTATTTTGAACATAGATTTTTGTTTTATACTTTTGTGATTTGACACAATTTCTCTTGAAAGTTTTCAGGTTTTGTCATCTATATATGGGTTTGACTACAGCCAATTCGGCTTGTTTTTTTTTCCTTCCTTTTTACCCTTGGTTCACTCTTGATTTTCTGGGACGACATAGCACTGCAATAGCGTATGTCTATAATATTTCGCTTAATCATTTACCCCCAATCTTCCATTGCAAGAATCTTTAAAAGACAAGATACTCCTCGCTAGTCCCAGGCGTCTCGTACCCAGTTATTTGACATAATCGTTTAAAAATAATTATATTGGAGTTAAGTCTGGATACTGGGACAGTCAATGGTTGATTGCGCCTCTATCTGTCCAGATACCAGCAAACGTTGCGTCAATATACCGACACATTGCAGCAAAAAAATGTTAAGGTGTCCAATCTTGCTAAAACTACACGGTGAGGCGAATGACAACTGATAAGATTTCCAGGAACTCCGGCAATACATTCTGGAGGAACGTCAGTCAGCGATCATCGTTGAGGTTGTCGGATATCAAATAAAGCCGCAACAAATTACTATTGACAATGTTAGCATACGTGTTGATACTGTAGCATACTTCATTGTCCACATGGTGAATGTGGTGGAGACTTGCGTGAGCCCAGATTTGTATTGAATTACATTTTTACAAAAGGTTTGCTAGAATATGGCGAAATACACAATTACTTGAGCTAAAAAATATTATGTAACCAGATGAAAATACCAAAAGCAGCGCACCTGATTTTGTTCATACAACAAAAATAAATACCGGTAGTTATTTTGGTAAAGTACTTACGAAGGTAGTACTGCAGTAATGGCTCTCTTTAAGCGGAAATGAATTAACATGATTAATCATTGTCTGTATCACTTCCCCCAAATAAGTTTTCCGGTTTCCCTGATGCCCTCTTTCGTCCTTTGGGGACTTTCCAGCGAGAAGAAGCGTCTACATACGCCTGACAGTTTTTTTGCGATACTGCATGAAGGCTGAGAAATGCTGCTGTACAAACTTCTACTCTCTTTTTATTAACTAAAACATGAAATGTGATAGAACTTGATCTTTGAGGTGTATCTGTTTCTTTTCTAGGACTCTCTTCTTAATAGACGCAGCTTCAATAAGCCCTTGTAAATGAATATCCTGTTCAATTTTTTGACTGGGAAGACAGAAAATTATCCAATACCCTTCCTTGTTCCAATACATCAATTTTCTGAAAAAAGTGAAGTCTGCATCTACAAACATACAAATGAATCATTAATAATTAACATAAGTTATGCTGATATATTTTGCACGTCCAGCATTACTTTTTTTCGTTACTAATATCAGACGTGATTGTTTCCTTTTTATTACTACTCATAAAGACTGCACTACATTCACTTTATAAATTTGCAAACATCTTCTTAATTCAAAGTAACATTATTAAACATTCGTAACCTCTTACCTGCATGCTTCGCCAGTTGTTTTATGGTACACACTTTTCTTTACTTTTAATGTGCTGTTCGCCGTGTGTTCGTGCTAGTTTGATTTTTTTCAGCTTTATACTTTGAAACATTTCTGACGCCTCTCTTCCTTTTCTGAACAGTTTCCATTTTAACAGACAATGTGCTTTAACGACACATGGAAAACAGTAACAAAGAGAGATAATAAACGGATAAACAAGACAATAGTGAAATAATATGCAGGGTTACAATCTTATGAGAGCGCATCAAACTTGTGTATAACTATGAAAGAAAAGTCATTGACTTGGTTCCTTTCCTAACTATACAAGAATTATGTGCATTCTTCTAACAGGTTACGCTTATTAAATATAGTTCCTTTCCTACCCACAAAGGTGCATGGAAACTTAAACTACACAATCTCTGTGTTAACTCATTTTGACTAAAATCGTGACTTAGGCCCTTTCTTAAGTATGCGATTCCTGCTAAGTGTATTTAATAATGCTCCATTTTGATACAAGTAATTTCTATAGTACAATTTCTACATAAAAAACAGCCATGACACTTGGACAACAAAATAAAAAGAACAAAGTAATTTTGTTGCAGCTACAATATTTTTATTTCGTCATTAATATACCAATGTTGGCTTCTCCATACACGAGGCGCATGTCGGATAGATCTGATTGCGTTAAACGTTCGACACTTCCACAACAAACTGCAAGTGTTTTGCGTACCCTCGCAGAACTACACCGAGTCCTCTTAAATTTTGATCACGTTTTCTCGAATACGGTTTACCAAAGCTGGTTCGGAGGTGAGGCACTTTTGTGTTAATTTTCTCATGACAATTTACTGACGTGACCAAAAAATTTAATTTCTGTTTTCCAGTGTTTTCCGAAATCATTCCTTGTGAACGCTAAGATTAACAAGGGCCAAGGCCGAGTCCAACAAATTCTCCCCCCCCCCCTCATTTCCCCGTGTACATCTACCATGGCTTAGTGCTGTTCGAGGGCACGTAAAGCGACCGAATAAATAAAGACATTCCAGTTACCTACGAAAATAGAATGACTACCCTTACTTAAGTAATCAAAAGGAACGATTTGACCGACCAAATTTTGACAAAATTCCTTTATCAAAGTCTCGAAATACCATTTAAAATCGTGTGGGTCCATCTCTTATATTTTTCTGGTATTTTTCCATTAGTGTATTTCAAAATTTTATTTGGAACACCGCAATCAAGTGAAAACTCTTTACTAGTAGTAATTTCATAAAATTTTAAAAACAAAATATTTTATATTTTTATAACATGTAACGTGCAAATTTTGACTAACATGGCGTCGTGGAAATACTACGCATGCTGACAACTTTCCGTACGAGAATTATTTAATCAGTAGTAACGTCTACAAAACCAACACTATTCCTTACAAATATACACGTGTAAAATACCTTCATAATCTTTAATATTTTTGTAACGTTGTAATTTTTATAAAATATAATCTTTATAATATTAATATATTTATAACGTTCTAAGAGTTTGGTCCGCCACTGAATAACTCACAGATGCAATATATCTGCGAGAATACTGCACGTCAGTTCAATCACCTGCATCTAGGGCCTAAGATGAGACACAATGCGCGTTCTGTGTCGCCCCTAGCACTCTAGACTCAGGGTCTCGAACGCGCAAAATACATTCTCGCAGACGGCCACTTTAATTTGGTCAGGTCGTGGTAAAACCGCCAGCGTCAAACATGGAAGTGAATGACGGATCGTTGCCGCGGTAATGGTATGCTTCTAAACTAAATTACATAATTTTAAAAACAAGTTACTCTTAGTTTTATTCTGAAAAAAAAAATTGCAGTAAACCAAAGATGGTCGCATTTATGTAAACCAACGAGATGCGCTGCTGTGGAAGAAATGTGAAATATATTAAAGAGAATATGCATTTGCTTCCTTGTCTGAATAAATTGAAGACTGCAATATGGTCAGGCAGCTACATTTAAACACGAGAGAATAAAATTAAATATGGTGGCATCCAAGGAAAAATTATTTAGTAAATTTGTGTTAAACAGCCTCTGAATAAAAACGCTTGAAAAATTTTAATACCGCATCGTCTATGTAAATATAAAAACAGTACAAGCGCATTTATATTAAACATCTGAAAAATTATATACAATCTCCAAAATGAATATATATATATATATATATATATATATATATATATATATATATATATATATATATATATATATAAGGTACTACATGCCCTCCATGACCAAAGACAAACGATGGCAGAAAGGATACATTCAAAAAGTTGGCCACCGGAAGTGTTCCACAAAGGGGCTAGTCCACTGTATCGGATATTTTTCGGAATATTAAGATATTAAGACAATAGTTAAAATATAGTTTAGAGTTCGGTGAATTTATGATCTCAAGATCAACTGTGGTCAACCAAGATGGTGATCTAGACGAAGACGGACGTGACGTATCGCTGGCTGACGACTAGAGCACGACTGAGGCAGGACGAACAGTAATAGGACAGGCACTGACAGTTCTGTTTACGTACTGAACCATTACAACCGTGACGGCTCGTCCCATAACTCTGCGCACCTTTGTACGTACACCTTCCCCAATCTTTGACCCTCTCGTGCGATAATTAGTTTATGATAGTTTAAGTTAGTCAAGGTTCGTCAAAGTTAGTTTAAGTGGCAAAAAAATGTTCGCTAAATCGCTTTGTTAGATTAGAGATGTAAAATAACAATTAGTAAAATAATGGCATTGTTGCTACTCGTGACTGCAGAGTGCTGAGTGTTGGCTCATGAGCAAACTGCCGTTCGGACTGGACATAGCCGACTAAAATCACGAAAGTAGCCGAATCGGTTCTAGAGATCCAGTACTTAGAATCAAGTGTTACTGACTGAGAGAGGCTACTAGCAGGCAGAGACAGCCCGCGAGCAGCGATGGCGCACGTCCCACGCGGCCCACAGCAGCACCAACAATAGGACTGGCTGCCAGCTGTACCAGCGCCTTGGACGCCAACAGCGCTCCTGCACGCCCGCTGTCATCCCTCGAGCTATCATCACTCGAGCTGTTGTCCGCCTCACGCACTAGGTCTGGTACGATGGGCACTGCAACAATTACAACAACCTCTCTTACGCTTCACAGCAATGCCAACTATAGGACTGGCTACCAGCTATACCAGCACCTTGGAAGCAAGCAACACTCTTTCACGTCCACTGTCATCCCCCCAGATATTTTCTTTCGAACTACTGTTCGCCTCGCGCACTAGGTCGGGCACGATGAGCACTTCGCGTGATCTATTCCTCGGTCTGTACAGGCGACAGGCACGCATGGAGTGAATTCGGGAAGCCATAAAAACGGATTTCGGGAAACCATAAAAACCTTAATCAGGTTGGACGAAGCCGGAAATCAAGCCCTGATTTCCTTAGCATCGAATGGTGAGAAGCAGTTCCAAGTGCGGGGAAACAGTCACGGAGCGACACGGAAGAGTCCCCGAGTCGCGTGTTAGTCTGGTGACTGGAATGTAAGACCAAATTGCTGCTGTCGTCGTTCCACGAGACGTCCTGTGAAATTATGTCCTGACTGTGACACATATGAAAGACTGACAACACTGATAATATACTTAAAGATTGTCGTCGCCATTTCCCAAAAATGACATTATGAGCAGTGCAATCAGACAATGGATCTTCGAAGCAACACATGTAATTATGATATGTAGTAATTATGTTTGCTGTTCTTCGAGACTGGTGTTACAAGCAATGCAGTCAGAGACTATGTGCTGTGCTATTGAACGACTCACACAGTAGACTGATAGCCCAAGGACTAGACTCAGACATCGCTGTAAGCATTCTAGAAGCTAATGTACCGAGCGTTGCAGTTATAGACAGGTCTATTTACATTAGAACGACTGACATACTGAGCTAATGAACCGAGGGCTCGCTCGAATTTTCCCGAGATGGTATTGACGAGCAAAGCTTGGTGTTGTGTAAAAGAACAAAATACAGGCAGGGTTTGTTTGCCCATGGACCTGTCCTCGAGTGATAAATTATTGATACCTAAACATGGCCTGATGAGCGGAGCTGTGCAAGCAAACACATGGTGCTTACGTTGCATCGCTTTACACGGGAGGCTGATGGATCGAGGATTGTGTCTTGAGGTTGTGGTAGCACATTCGCAACACAGGTGTGATATACAAACACAATATATTTAGAACAAAATTGTCCCTTTATAAGTGTATTGTCGGTAATATGACGTACAACGAAGAAGACACCAGCCATTGCAGCAATCGTTTAGCTATGTAGAAGGTTTGGTTGATAATATTTTGTGCAGCAATAGCACGTTATGCGCAACTACGATATTGTGTGTTGGTAGTGACGGTTCAAATAAATATTAACATAAAATGTATAGCATCACATATTGCTTATATCACAGCGGTGTCGCAGCTATGTTTTGGTTTATGATGTGTGATAAGGGGAAGAAATTTTTGTCAGTAGTGTTGTTTTCAGCGCTGGAGATGATGTATGAAGTAAGTCAGCACTTGAATTAAGGGGGGCAGGAAACAACATATTTCAAAGAAAACTCGTCGACTAACGGCATGATTCCTTCGTGTGAAAATCAGGGACGTCCCTGTCAGGAATACTATCCGGATCGCCATGTGAGGGAGTTACCTAGCCGCTGAGTTAAGGAGGGCAGTATGAGAGTGCGAATACAGTGGAGACGCACCTGTAAGGTTGTTGTGATGTGTCACATAGATGACAATACAACACAATAATCAATCCAGTAGAGTGACTTGGCAGTTCTAAAGATGTAGGTGTCGACTTACCTACGACGGTGAGCAGCATGTTGTCAAGGAAGAGCAGCATGTAGACAACGGCAACGAGCGCCTTCTTTGAGTTCCGCAAGTCCTGCAGGATGTTCGCCATCGACATCATGCACGTCACTACACGCTCAGCTCCTCCTTCGTTCATTTCCTTACCTTCCACACAAACACCACATACGAGGTCATGTACTTGTGATTCATTGTTAGTAAAGTCAATTCAATGCTGCTTGCTTGTCACGCTGTCATAGACTCGTAGCAAGCAGAACTCTGTTTACTGAGTAAACTGTGTTCACGATAAAGTGACCTCTTTTTTAACGCCCCTCAGATGGCACTGACCACTAATAAGTATGTCCTGCATTGCACCCATAGATCTTGGGTTTTGAGAGTGTCGAAACCTGCAAGCTTTGTGCAATAAGTTACATAACAACTATTACATGACGAAGTTCTACACATTAAATATGCTGAATTCCACGGCCCTAGAAAGTAATCGCTCTATCGTTAACAGCAAGATTCGTCTCCTAAGCCAAATCACTCGTATGCCTTGATTTTAGTTCAAGTGATGCGTGTTTGTTTTCATCAGCGTGTCTGCAAGCACTATTCAGTATTAAATTGCGAGCTGGAATTCTGGTAGATTTGCAACCATCAACACACGGAAACATCGCATGGACTTTCAATTTTAATGACATAAAAATAAATAAGGTGATTTTTTATTTTAATTGCATATGAAAATAGTTATAGAGTATTATATGCAATTTTAACGCAAGTAGTTTTAACATTTATTTAAAATATTTATTACAAATTAATTAAATTTATAAAATTGTCCGTTTAGTATTAAAATAATTTATGTACAGTAAACTATCAACTTTTACTTTTGGTCAGCTTTATAGCACCATTAACCATCAAAAATCAGTAACATAATATTCTTGGTGGTGTCTTTAGTGCCTACATTACTCGGCTACAAAATAAAATAACATAAAACTAAAAAGTAGGCAGAGAAACAACATTGTGATTAAACTAATATTTTCCAGCAACAGTAGAATAATGATAATGATGATAAACTACTAACATTAAAAAAAAAAGTGAACTAAAAGATAACATATGTCCAACCAACAAACGTGACATCAATGCTATAAGTGGTCTGATATTTATAAGAAAAAAAACTATAAATTGCTGAATTTTCAACTTTTTTATGTACTTTTTCGACTTTTTTAAATTCAAAATATTAAGTTATGGTTTTTCAAAAATATTTTATTGCGTAGCTCATGGGATGTAATATCACAGTGAATTATTTTATTAAAGTAGGTCAGTTGGTTTTCACTAGTTGCATGGCAGCAGAACAAGCACATTTTGACTTTGTCGCTCCATTATGAGCCAACTATGAGAGCTAAAATTGTTTCGTGAGAGAAAACTGTACTAACAAGTATCGTCTACAAAACTAACACTATTTCATAAAAATATAACATCATGATATTTTCGCACGTGAACACCCTTATGGGCACAGTCTGCAATTTTCGTCACGTTATTTATATTTTTTATTTGCACCAGATACTTTTTTTCTTATTTAGACACAAAATGTGACTAACTTCTGCTCTTATGACATATCTTTATCTCTCATAGTTTTTGCGTAATGGCCCGTTAAAGTCAAAATTTGCATGTTACTGTTTTAAGGACGACACTAAATCGAACTGACGTACCAAACTGAAAAAATTCACAGTGGATAAAGATATCGCAAGCTACAATTTGTCGTACATAAACACAAGAAATAATTATATTTTGTATTTGAATAAAATGCTGAAAATTTAAAAAAAAAATTCAAAAGTTTCAATAATTTTTTTAATGTTCAAAAATATTTTATTATGTGGTTTAATACAGGTGAACTAGTAGCTTACAACATCGTTATTCACTATGCATTTTTTTTTTTCAGATTAGTATGTGAGTTGGTTTTAGTGTCGTCCTTAAAAAACCGTAACATGCAAATTTTGACTTTAACGAGCCCTTACGCAAAAACTATGCAAGACAAAAACAATTTTGTGAGCGCGAAATTTAGTGACATTTTGTGTATAAAATAGGAAACAAATATCTGGTACAAATATAAAGATAATAACATGGTGATTAAAATTGCCGTAGACCGTCCCCTTAACGGAATAGTTCACCGAAAATTTTATTTGTTTTAGTAATTTTTGTATTCATACGTAATGTGGTTTGTTTTATAGACATACGTTGCAACTATTTTTTACTGTAATATTTTTTTTTTAGATTTCATAGTTTTTGTATAATAGCATGATTAAGTACGAATTTTCATAAATCGGTTTCATGCAATAACAGAAAACTTAATGTCGGTACTCATATTTATGGGGTGTTGTAGGCTATGCTTTCTTATTTAAACATGTGTCGAACATAGAATGATTTCCTATAAACACTGGAGGGGGGGGGGAGGTATTTTAGGAACCACAAATTCTGAAGCCGTTACTCTCCAAAACTGTTTAATAGTAGCTATCCTACTGAAAATCAACCACGTGTTCCCGTCTTCGGGCAGGGTCACGTTGTGTATGAGAATAGGCCGGGGTGAAGGTTGGGCCGGCTGCTTGACTAGCGAGACATGCCTGTCGGCCGTCCAATTCGAGGAACGGATGAGGTCAGCTGAGTCTGCAGCAGTGACGGAGTGAGAGAGGCGAGGGAAACGAGAGTTCCCCGAGAAAACCCGTCGGCCAAAAGAACGTCCTCCACGTTTATCTTTAAGAATGGAACCTTAGCATCAAACACCTCCAAACGCACAATTTAAAAAAATCCGTAACAATTCCTCAGATTTCACCTTCATGATTTACTGTGAATGTTTAACACAGGTCCATGGCAATCCCAGATATTGTAGAGAAAGCATGGATGAGGTGGTATGGTCATGTAAACAGAATGAGCAGTGAGAGGATACCGAGGAAAATTTTAAAATTGAGATATAGTGGAAGAAGACCTAATGTAATATCGAGGAGGAGATGGGAGGAACAGGTGAAGGAGAGAGTTAAATTAAGAAGTTGCCTGGGGAAGAGTAATAAAAAGAAGATTGGTGGGTGGACAAAAGACGATGGTGATGTTTTACCAGGTTGACCCGGCCACAGGCAGAAAACAACATCGTATGATGATTTAACACAATTACAGTCAGTGGCTGTTTACTTATGATTGCAATTGCCAGACAGATACTGCAATACTACAGGCAGAAACTGGTCAAGTGTATTGATGTGTACGGTCTGTCTCCTGGGTGTTTGCAGGAAGTTCAGTTATTAGTGAACCACTGCGGGCAGCCGATGTTTGGTAGAGCGCATTGGGCTCATATCCTATTGTCATTTTACAGAGATACACCAATTAGTTAAGTGTATAAGTGATATGGATCTCGTCGAAACTTTTATATTCATCTTCGGTAGGTACTATTGTAATTGTGAAGTCTGGTGTACATGTCGATAAAAAATTGCTAAAATTAATATTGGGATAACTTTCGCGGTAGTCTCATGTCGTGTGACGTGAACGCTAGTGACTCTTGCGTTGTAGTGACAGAACTATCACGATGTCAAGTTTGGCTAGACAGTTGACAGTAACTATTTTGAGAGTTGATGCAACTGTATCAACACTTTCATCGCATAAAATGTGCGGCATTGCTATGGTTGTGGTGCGTACATTGTTACACTGTTATCATTGACTATGTTCATGATTTGCTATCTAAAGTATTCTCTGCTTTAGTAACTTTAATTTCCACTCACTGCAATCATTTACGCTGTTGCTCTGTTTACACGGAGTATCAGATACGAAGTTTATCTTTCTAGGTTAACAATTATTGCATGTTGTGATGAGCATATGAACAGATACTATAGTAACTATTGCCCATTGCTGAGACAGATGCTGGCACAGTAGCTACATTTTAAACCAGACTTTAGGCTAGAGGTTGTTTACATTGGCACGCAGTTAGCAAACAGCCTACATGGACAGCTGCCAGTTGGTACACAGCTTTGTGCACTAAATTCTTGGAGTACTTTATCTCATTTGGTTTGACTATTATAAAACTATTAATTATGTAGTTGATTTTACGTAGTTAGTCACGTTTCAGTTCATATTAATAGTAGAAGGAAAGTTTAAGGTTATTATTTTTTTTCTAGGCAGCTGTTGCTTATGTTCTCAGTTTTGAATCGAAGGGAATTATACTAAAGACTAAATCTAAGTTCCAAAATGTAAACATTGGAACAAACTGACAACAAATACACTGGGGACAGTCCGCTGGACACAAATACACTTGAGACAAATATATACGATTAGGTTAAATGTCGGGAAATTCTAACTGCTTAAATCAAGTTTGTGTGAGCCTACTGAAATATGCTTAGTGATAACACGTGTCATCTCTTGATGATATAGAAGCACATACATCTATACTGTCTACATTGTTTGCCAGATAAGTTCAAAATTATTCTAAAAATGCCACGGCTCTTAATGAGTTAGTTGTTTTGCCTCTCTTTCTAGAATTCAAATTCAGCATTCGTTCATTTGCTGGCATATATATATATATATATATATATATATATATATATATATATATATATATATATATATATATACTGGCAAAAGTTAAATTATGGGTAATAAATAATTTCTTATTGATATTTGCACTCTAGAATTCACAAAATCAACACAGCAAGAACTGACAAATATGTGAGTTACGTACAAATCTATATAGCTAAGCTACCGCTACCGAAACTTGCTAACATGTATGTACGAATTATTATCTACAGTTTCAAAACAGAGGAGCAATGCAGTGATGAGTTATGTGCATGTACTAAGAGGGCAGGTTTGAAGACAATGAGTGAAAATACTAAGATATAACCTGGACTAGTTGAGCAGGTAGCTACTCGGCCCAGATGTGGCTAGATTGTCGGAGCAGAACAGTGTTGGCTGCTCCTCACAATGTTGACTACCATATACACTCTGAGTCTGTGGTGCAACTCAGTCAGCCCTTCACCCCCTACCCTCTTTTCCTTACCTCCTTCCCTCGCCCTTTTCACAGCCCCTACCACCAATGATGCGCGCGCCTACACCCTCCTTGCTCTTCTTACACCTCTTCCTCGAATACAGTACATATAGGTGGTTCGGGGTAAAGTGAGCACTTTTGAAACCCTCGTTACTCTTTTACCTTCATTCGAGCCCGAACCTCCTGGACTGTAGACATGAGTTACAAACAACTGCGTCACATTACGTTGAATTAATAAATGAAAACAAATTTAATTAAAAAAATAAATATTCATGTCCTGGGCTTATAGAGGTTGTACAACACCACATCTCGATAGGTTTCCATAGATGCTGTAGAGCACGGCCGTAGACGAACGAGTCTCTGGACACTCGCCTGGAAACTTGACTCACTTGTTGTTTGGCTGCAGTGCGCCAAGTTACCGAGAGTGTTATCGTGTTATGTTTCTTTGGCGCTGTAATCAGGGCGGTCGGGCTCAAACTCCGCCGACTTCCCTTCCACTTTTTTCCAGTGTTTACATTATAAAGATAAACAGTTTATCAAAAAATATTTTTTATCAATTTATGAAATACTTTCTTCGATCGCAATCCTAAAACATGGTTCCAGCAATCTTTATTTACTTTATAATGTAAACACATAAAAAAAAAAAAGTGGGCAGAGTTTGAGCCCGACCACCCTGATTGCAGCGCCAAACACTCTCGGTATCTTGGTGAACTGCAGTCAAAAATAAGGGGGTCAAGCAAACCCTTTGGTAGATAGGTGAATGTCCAGACCTGTACTTCTACGACCTTACTGTAGAGTGAAATTCCTGTATAATTTATTTCTCGCTGGTCGTACTTGCTTTTCGGATCGTCTGACTTAAAAGTTTACAAACTTAATTTTATTCTTAATAATCAAGTTATCTCATAAAGTAAGAAAACTTACATATAATTTTTTTAATACTTACGTAAGCATCACTCTGACGCAAACAACACCTCAATATCTCTATTGATTAGATAGATATCATGAGTTGGCGGAAAACAGATTTTGTGAATTTTCACCCTTTTGGTGCAGAATTTCGAAATATTTTAATTTCACATCTCAGACATTTGTATAAGTAACCAATTGAAGTGCAAATCAAGACGGTAGCCCATTCAGTCGTATCAAAATCTATCATTCTTTAAAAAACACACATGACCCCTGCACTGTACTGAGAGTTCGAATTTCGAAAAATAAAATAAAAAAAAACATTTTGTGATTATTTCTGTAATGATCATCCTGAAGCAAAAAGTAACTGTATATCTCGACGAGTTCGATAGATATCGAGGATTTATCTGAAAAACACATTACATGTCTCACCTCCTAAAAGAGTGAATTTCGAAAAACCTTGAATCACGTTTTAGAATACTATACCGGTGTCTCGTGGATGTGAAAAACACGACAATAGTCCGCTGGGCTCAAGATATGTCGACGATTAATTGAAAACAAATTTCACTTCTTTTTACCCCTATCGCCTCTTTAGGTGGCAAATTATGAAAATTTGTAAAATTACTTTTTAGGTACTGTATTTATGTAAGCATAAATTTTACACAAAAATCACGTCACTATATAAAAAATCAATTTGGTCGATATCTATCGACTGTGAATCGAAAACACATTTTACTCTTCCTTTACATCTTTGTGGCCGAATTCGGAAAATACATTTAAGTGGTTTACTCCATTTCATATAAGTTTGGATAAATCTGACAGCAACTTATAGATAATAATTTGTAATATTTTTGTTATTTGTGCCACTACACAAGACAAACTTAACAGTGCAAAAGCTAAAATGGACATTTCTGATTCATTTTAGGGCTGAAAAGGTCTTGTGCAACGAATCACAAAATAACTAAAATGTATTGCCCATAAGTTGCTGTCAAATTTATACAAACTTAAATGAAACAGCGTATATTTAGATATTTACATAGGCATCAATCTACAACAAATATAACTTCGATATCTCGATTGGTTAGATAAATATAGAGGAATAATTGTAAACATATTTCACGTATTTTCACCCCCCTTAATTATCAAATTTCAATTCAGATTTTATAAAGAAATTATTTGTATAACTAAGACTGCAGTAGTTTTCGAGCTATGAAGTTTAAAGATTTGTTGACTCATTTAGTGCTGTCTCACAAAATATCAGCTAAATAATATGTATTTGACTATACAGTTGATAATTTTTATGTTAAGTGTGATTGAATTTTTTAAACTGCACAGCAGACATTTCAAGAAAACATTGTGTACAGAATACGGCAACCACTACGAAAATTTGTGTATTAGCAATTCAAAACAAAAATAACAAACATTAGATTCAATTTACTAAATTAACTGTCAAATTTAACACACATCGGAACAGTAGTATGGTTATAATCGGTAAAAGGTATGACATATTTTAGCCAAACGAAGTCAACTACACGGTCGACATTTTTCAATGTCAACTTAAAAAAAAAATAGTGAAACCTTATTACGTACAACAAACAAAACTTGAATAATCAGTTAAGTTTTCAGTAATATTAAGTAAAATCGTTATTTAGCGTGGTATATCGTCTTGCAAAAAAGCCGCTGATTTATTAATAATTTCTGCATATTACGTTTAGTTAAAATATATTAAACGGTCTGGTAAATAATCCAAATTAATAAGATATTTTTTACGATTGCTGCTTCAAAAGTATCTAACTTGAGTATTTAAGTCGTACATGGTGGCATGGTTTACTGCTGTTTGTCTTACCTACCATGGTTAGAGAGGCTCGGATAATTCGTTTTTGATATTTGACGAAATTCTGGATTTATTTTATGAAACACGATTTACAGTCATAGATAAAATATTTTTGTATGCATTGCAAGCCACGTAAACCTAAAGGTAGGGGACTGTTCGTCATTACAGCAGTGCTTTTGTAAAAAAAAAAATATATATATTTTATAAGTTCAGTAGGTGAACTATGGTGTAGTGTGCACCATTACATGCACGATTATTTAATAGTTAATTCTTAACACATTTACAAAATGTAAGTATAACAAAAATAAAGTAAAACATACCCATAATCGAAGGTAAAAAGTTACGACCCATTAGCTTGGCAATCGCACTGAATGCGTTAGTGTACCTTTACTTTCATAATAAACCTTCATAATTTATTCTTAATTACAACTCGAAAAAAATTATTTTACTGTAAATTTTAAATCTGCACTTTTGAGAAGTTCTCAGTCAGTTATTGCATGGATACTCAATGCACAACAACATGCCATAAAGAAGGAGAAATGGTTATGACAGATACAGGTTGAGCTTTGGTGATGGAGACCATATACAACTGTGAGAAAATGTATTCCGATTACTTCAGAATAAAGGGAAATGAATCTTGTAGTTTTCCCATTCTGTAATCAGTTTGTTGCATTTACACACACACACACACACACACACACACACACACACACACATATATATACATATACATATAAAATGAATGCACAGCGTCCGCATTCAATAATTAACTCGAGGAAAAATTGAAAGGATTTTGACGCGACATATGGTTGCCTAATTAATTAACAGGAATATTAATCAACTAACATAAATTACTATAATAAATTATAAATATAAAAATAAACCTGTCATGAGACCATTCGTTCTTCTCGGCATAATGTCACGATGCCGATGAAACCACTAGCGTCATAAAGTCAGCATAAAAGTACATAATGTTATTTAGAGAATACATAAATGTATAAATGTTCTCTGTGTGGAGAAGCTATAGGTACACTTGGACCAGGATCAGGGCCTTCTCGTCCACACTCCTACTCATGTAAACCCTCCTAGCTGCCTACAGCAGGATTTGAAACATACATATTAAATAAAAATAACTAGAACATAAGAAAATTTAGTTGAGGTGAGAAGATTTTACAGTTCTTTAACAACGAGGTCCGGTGGGGGTGAAGTGAGGTGAAGGGACAACAATACATACACGCTGAAGCCGGGAATCGAATCCAGGACCACTTGCAGCGTACACCGGCGTCTAACCGACCACGCTACGGAGGCCGGCAAAGTAAAACATGTAGGGTACATGTCGAGTGGAGCAGAATGTAATTGAAATTAACATGTAATAAAGACATCAATGGCAGGCAATTACTGTCCTCGAGGGTCGGACCATCTTTCAGAAGCTGTCTCCTGCATTGGCCCAACTAAACTGTGGCCTTCAGGGCAAGCGGTATGGATTTCAGGCTTCAAACAGAAGCAACGCGAAGAAGTGTTTATCGGTTAAGAGAGCCGTTTGTAAGACGCGTAGAACGAAGGGCCAGGGTGCTAATCGCCGGACGTTAATCGCTCTTCGAGGCGTATTTAAGACGTCGCTAAGACTTAAGGGGAGTGTTAGACATTTTTATTGAACTTCAGTTTTTCAGCCATAAAATTTATTGAATTTGTATCATTGAAATTTTCTCTTCGACAAAGCATAGGATACATTCATGGTAAACTGTTTGACACAAACAATAATTGAATCTTTAACAAATTTGTCATGCAGAATCATTGCAAGATAATTCTTTAAAGTTAACCTATAATTATCTTGCAATGATACTGCGTGACAAATAAATGAAAGATTCAATTATTATTTACGTCAAGTAGTTTACCATGAATGTATTCTATACTTTGCCGAAAATGAAATTTTGATATTACAATTTGAATAAATGTTATGGCTCATGGGGTGTTACTGCTGGGCGTGTTCAGTTCGAGCGTCGCGACGCCTTCGATTTCCGGCACGATTAATGATAGAGAACCGTCGTTTAGCTCAGTGTGATTCTGACAAGTCATTTCGAAGTGTTGTAATAACCGTCATAAGTCATATGGCGGCAGACCACTACGACGTCATAGTGATATTCGAGATAATTTATTCACGTATCACCGAAACTAACGGTCGTGTAACCAGATCGTGCCAACGAAATTCGTTATCAGTCCTGCTAGGAGATAACAGTGCGGACTTGCTATCCGTTTTAATTTGAACTTGCCTTTTTTTATTGTTTATTCATTTACTATAAAAAAAATTAACACGGAAAACGTTGCAGGATCCCAGTGCCAACTTTGGTCAACTCTTGGCTCGAACACTTCAGCCTAAACAACCAAAAATAAATATTAAAATATGGCGTGGAGCGCCGGTAGCTACTAAGAATAGTTATCTTTCATTACTCGATCACTAAAGAGAGTGAAATGTTCAAATATATTTTTAGAATTCAACATATACGAGTGATAAGTGATGAAACAATAGGCCTACGTTGAGTACTTATATTCAAACATTATCAATCCCAAGTGAAAACGCTATACTCTTAGTTTTAAAATGTTTTCCGCATTAATATAAACATTAATTTAGTTACCTCTCAGGAATATGATTGGCATAAATTTTGAAATTCTCCCCTACGGCGGTAAACTATTGTTTTCCTCTTAAGAAAGTATCATATAAAACGATTTCTATAAATATTTAAAATCAAGCCTGAATAGTTCTGAAATGTGTTAAATGAGTTTTTGAGTTCTCATCAACAAATACGATGTAGCGATTTCAGAAATGAAGTTGATGGCAAGAGAACTGTAAATTTTGCGTTATTATTTTGCGATAGGTTAAGTTTCGATCTTAGAGTGTTTATTAACAACCCCCGGTTTTATGCACGTTTCAGGCTTAGTGAGGGATGGCTAACAAACTAACTAAACCTATGAAAACGACACAAACTTCCACGCCCGTACCGGAATTCGAACCCAGGACCTCTCGCACCGTAGGCCGTCATGCTACCGACCACGTTACGGAAGGCGATAGGTTAGAATCCACTGGTCGATTTGTGACGTTATTGGCTCCGGGCTCGTATCTCTGAGTGCCAGAATCACAGAATAGTTGGCGTTATACGTAAGGTTGCCCTTATGCTACTAGTTGGAAAAGTCCTCCAGGCGCACCATACTAACTGTTGACCAACTGCAGTAGTCAGCTGACCACACAGTAACTTGGAGTTCAATCTACTGTCAGATAATAACGCGACTGCAGGTCCCTACAATAGCCGAGGAGTCCGTCCGCCATCTTGAAGAACATCACCGCCACAGTTTTGTTTTGTTTTCCTTCCACCATTTGGTTTTCGAATGCCATTTTGAACATGTCGCTTGTTTTAATCCAACTATGTGATTATTTATATGACGTCAGTGAGCTTCACGATGTCATTACGCAAATATGTTATCGTTATAAGGCGAGGTTACTTTGTACAACTAGACGTGTTTCATTCTATGTGAGGGTTCCAAGACATACGTCACCCTAAAGTATTGTTTAGTTGTGAATGTGAAGTCCTCAACAATTTCAGATTCTGCAAACCTTTATATAAAAAAATGTGGTTCGCAGAAACCCCGAAATTATGCCAAGTAACCCCACTTTGCGGTATATTGTTTTATTCGCTATCTTGTTTCAAATTACCATATTGTTTTCATTGCGTGTAATTTTTTTTCACTACTGAAGATATTATGTTAATTTTAATATGTAATTTGTTGTACAGTAAGTATTATTGTTAGTCTTCTGCCATTTTATATTTCTCATTGGCTGCTAGGGTGTCGGAGTTGACTGTTTTCCCAAGTAGCACAAGTAATTTTTCCAACAATGGTCTTTTGGACAAAGGTAACTAGGGAAATTGAGCTATGAAGTATTTGGGGGGATTTAGCTAAAAGCAAACTTAAGGAAACTTGTTACGTCAGACATTTAAGTGAAATAAGGTCAGATGTAAAATTATGACAAAATATATATAAATCGCACGTTGATATACAACATAGAAAGAGCGCAAATAAATGTAAAGTCTACGCCGTTCTGTCTAAACCTATAGATGTAAATAATGTTTTATAAAGTTATAATATTAAACATTATGAGTGGTAACTGCCCTACCACAACGTAACATATAATATGAAGAGCAGTGAAGGGACAAACGTACAGCTAAGAGACCGGGACTCAGCACACATCTCGGCGGTGGTGGAGGCCTGGACAGGCGGCCACCTTAAGGACGTTCAAGAAGGAAAAATGTAATTTTATATTTTGTATGAAACAAAGTTAGATCTGCAAACATAATTTGGAAGTTTGTTTTCATTTAAAAAAAAAAAAAAAAAAAAACTAAGCCAGTTTTTCCATAATGACATTTCAAAGTCAAAATGTACATGCTTTTCGTCTGTGTAAGCCGCAAAAACCAAAGAACCTAATGAAATTAAAAAGTTACATTGAATCTCTATGTCATGGACTACTGCTTTACGTATACAAAAATCCATTACAAAATAGGTATTCATGAATTTATTTTTTAATATAAATTACTGAAATTTTAAAAATTTTTACTACATTTAGTAATTTTTATTTTTTAAATACAAAAATATTTTGTAATGTTTTTTTTGCGTATATCAAGCAGTAGCCCGTGACATAGTTTCAATATATATATATATATATATATATATATATATATATATATGTATTATGCTTATTGGTTTGTAAGGCTTATGAGAACGAATAAAATGCAAATTTTGACTTTGAAATGCCATTACGGGAAAACTGACTGAGCTATTATTTTCAGTAGGAGGGAAATATACTCCCATGTAACGTTTACAAAAATAGCACTTTTTCATGCAAACATAAAATTACTATTCTTCCTCATTTGTAGGCCCTTAAATCTACCATGTAACTGCGCCCTTGTACCATGTACGGTAGCACTTGTAAACAGAGAAGGTCCGGTGGGCACAACAGTTGCGGCTGAAATGAAAGAATGATCAGTTGTGGTGAGGTGACGTCACACATCCAGGATGGTAGCAAGGCCTGGCACGAGGATGAGAGAAGACATAGATAAGAACCAGCGTGGCTCGCAGCTGCCTATTTCGCGCGCGACTACCTCGCCAATTTGTGTCAGCCTCGCCTCTAATCTCAGCCGCACAGCTGGGACCAACCACAGCGCAACAACAGCCTACACGCTCACACGCACACACACACACGCGCGAACGTGAACTACGTCTCTACCAACGCAACTACTGCACTTACTCTAGCATGTACACCGGGCGTATTCGGATAATTATTTGAATTATGTATACGTATACAACCTTTTTAATACGGACTAAAAAGTATAAAATATTTTCTTGTTTAAAAATTGCTGTAAGATCTTTAAAACGAAAAACCGTGGGACGCATGCAGTAGAAAATTTATGCAACCTGTGTCATTATTATTATTATTACTATTATTATTATTATTATTATTATTGAACAGTGCTTTACACATGTGTTTTGTGGGTATTTAGGCCCTGCGCCAGTGTAGTAGACAACCCGCATTGCGTAAGTTACACAGGTTGCATGGCGGCAGGTATTATCAATCAACTTGTGAAACGACTACAAAATTAATTTCAACGAGAATCAATGCCCTAAGGGTGTGAGAAAAAGGCAAACTTTTTTGTTACATTCAAACTTTTTTTTCTTAATTTATGAAAAAATGTTGATTAAAATGCACGGTTACCACTTTTCGAACAATTACGATGACCCTTATACGAATTGTATTAATGTTAGAGGGATTATTTTACAAAATGCAAACCAAAACTTAACAGCTTCGTTCACGTAAACTTGATACGAAAAAGGTTGCCTTTGATATCTCGTGATTTGTTGTTAACGTTTACAAAAGCATTACCAAATCTCTTACTTTAAGAGTGCATACCACCCTTAGTAACTTTAGGCTATAAGTCGTGTACATGTTTTCGACATATTTCGTCGTCAAGAATCACCTCCCGAAAGCTGTCGGTTTAATTTATAATCATCATGTATATATAGCTGCGGAAGTGTACAGCAGAACCAGAAAAAAAAATATTCATGCAACCGTTCATTCTGACATTTCGTAGGTCAGGTATATTCATACTACTATTTTACAAACAATTGAATCTGCACGCAAATTTCGTATACCGCTTCAAGTTTTGCCTTAATGTATTGTACATACTTCAAATTTGTATTTTGGAAACCTCTGAATTTATTTATAAAAAGCCTCTAATGAAAAGGAGCTCAATGTCATGTAAGTAGTAAAATTGTATTGTTTTTCGGAACAAGTTAAGTTTGCAAAACTAATTCTATTTCATACAAAATATAAAATAACGCTTTTCCCTGCTTGAACGTCCATAAGGTGGCCGCTTGTCCAGGCCGCCATCACCACCAAGATATGTGCAGAGTCCCGGTCTCTTAGCTGTACATTTACGTTATAAACGTATTCTCAATTCCCTGCTTTCATATTATTGTTATAAGTTTGAGACACACAAACTTTTCATGTGGGCAATAACCATGAGTTCTTTTGGGATAGAGGTCTTATAATTATAAATAAAAGAGTTAAATTAAGTACTGGATTTAATAGCTCACAATGCTACGAAATACACAAAACAGTAACCAACTATAACTCTCACAACACAATTAGTTATGCACACAATTACTACTGTGTCACAG
This sequence comes from Medauroidea extradentata, assembly GCA_003012365.1. Taxonomy (NCBI): domain Eukaryota; kingdom Metazoa; phylum Arthropoda; class Insecta; order Phasmatodea; family Phasmatidae; genus Medauroidea; species Medauroidea extradentata. The sequence goes on from PNEQ01065078.1 coordinate 70,633, forward strand.
ACACGTTAATTAACTTTGACAATTAAAGCACAAGAATATTTACAATTAATCAATTAAAGACTACAAATCACAATGAAAGTTCGGTCATATATCCAATCAACAGTCTCTCACAGTTACAATGTACAACCTTAACAGTCCTAAGGGAGGATGGCTCACCATGTACAGTGCAGCACCCAGAGTGCATCGCTGTCTTCACTCTTGAGGTCTTCGGTTCGACTCCCGTCGCGCACCTCCTTCTTCGCCTGTCGACCCGTAGCAGAAGCCTTCTTGTCTCACCCAGTACTGCTCCGAAGGCATGTGCCTGTAGCCTCGCAGTAGACCCCGACGTCCCCAAGACGTCTTCCTGACATCACCAAAATGTCCTCGCCAGCTTCTCTGTACCATCCCAGCACCTCTTACGAGCAGGACTAATAGCGAACTCTCGAAGCACTCCTTCTCTTGAATCTCCAGGTAGACAGTCTCCTCAAGTAGCCAGTTACCGCCCTCCTCGACACAACACCGTCAGTGTTGTTCTCCACAACTCACCACCTCTGCAGCACTCCAACACAACACCACAAGTGTTGTTCGTCCTTTCTTCAGCTCGCTGGCGTCACACAGCCTCGACACCGACCACTGTCGTCATGCTGCCATTCTCGGAACGCCACACCTCGCCAGCTGAGTCGCGCCGACACACAACACCTTAGTGTTGTCTGTCCCTTCTGCAGGGCGCTGATGCTACTCAGACTCGACACCGACCACCGACGCCGGGTTGGCATCCTCGAGGCGCCACACCTCGTCATCTCCGCCGATGTTACATCAGTCTCGACGCCGTCGTGATACCGCCCCCAAGGCGGCCCGTCACTTCTCACGACGTCCATCGTCATCCCAGTGGCAACGCCGCCCTTAAGGGTGCTGCCTCACACCACTCTCGGTTTCACGTCATCTTCACGACTCACTACTAAGACTCCACAAGACTATCACAAGACTCTCACCTCCCGACTCCGCACAAAACTCTGCAATACTAGACTGACTCATGTTGCGCAGTTCCGATGCTTTTATACGGCCCCTTCAATGACGTCAATGGCTGATGAAATACGGTGACCTAAAGTCTAAAAACAGACATTACCTCGATCGTACTTGTTGATAGTCACGTATTTGCACTGGCGTCATCGGGGAAACCCAGTGACATCTCTCGGGAGATGCGACATAGCTGCGAAAACCTATGACATCACTGGTTGACTCACAGGGCTGACCACCCAGGATGATGTAATGTGCCTGCTGCCCGGCCAACATGCAACATTATGCTTGATGTTATAGTAGGACAGTTACCACTCATAATGTTTTATATTTTAACTTTATAAAAATAGCTGAGCAAGTTTTCCTATAACGGCATGTGAAAGTCAAAATGTGGACGCTTATCGTCCTTATCAGCCGAATAGTAGCCACCATGTTCTCACAAAAGTCTATAGCCACTATTTTTTTTTATGTGTTACGATGATTTTTATCGGGCAGTGAACGACAGGATAGCAGGAAAATTGAGATTTCTGTGATGTGATTAGCGGGGCTGTATTACAGTAGCCTACACTACGTGGCAATCAAATGAGACCGTAAGAAAAGAATGCAAATCGCAGGAAAACGTAAATAAAGAGAACGAAAATACGATTTTTCTCAGTATTTAAGGACGATCTCTGTATACGGCCCAAAAAGTATTTGTATATCAAACCATATGACGTCGAAGGTTGTGGCAATTTAGCTGCTATGTTAAGATCGCTATTTGTTATGTACTGTTAACTGCACTCCGTGTAAACGACACCACATTCCGTGTATTCCAATCCCTTTTGTACTCGCAAAGTTTGCACTACTTTCAAATGATCCATCACATATTAAACACTATTCACTCATTTTGAATAAGATATAGTGAAAGTTTGTACAAGGCGTTCCTAACACGACACTAACGCCCGTAACGGACTGGCTGGTATCTGAAAGGAACTAGAGACTTTGAAGATAGATGGTATCCGTGTCCCTGCTACCTTCACCCATATTGTTGCCAACACGGCCAGCTCCGTAACAGAAAACATATTAATCCAGTGCCCCAAATAAATAACGTACGTAAAAATTCACAATTCATGCATACATATAATATAATATTATATATATATATATATATATATATATATATATATATATATATATATATAATAACAGGTAATTCGCTGATACGGACTACATAATATGAATAAGTGTCCAAGACTAAGCAGAAAATACTCGTTGGTAAAAAGTCGTCAGGCCCTTAGTTTACGAAATAGGTCTAACATAACCAGTGAGTGGGAATGAAGGACATGTTGTTTGCATTACCACGGCAAAAAGAGGGGTGTTATAATATAAGTTTGACGTGTCTGTGTGTGTGTATCTGTGTATCTGTGTGTCTTATTATGGCATCGTAACTCCTAAATGAATGGACCGATTTTTATGCAGTTTTTTTTTGTTTGAAAGCTGGCGTGATCGAGATGGTTTTTAGCTGTGAATCAAGCAAATCTGTCCAGCCATTTAAAGATAATAATATCTTTTATAGTTTATTTTTGAGTGAATGTGAGCAACTCTACTGGTCTGATCGATTTGAAATTTAGAATCTTGTGAGTCGGTTTTTTATATATATTTTTTAAATATTTGCGACTTATTCTTGTAAACAAAGCGCGTGAGACTGTTTACCAACGAGTATGTTTCCTGTTAGTTTTGGTCTCACAGATTCGTGTGGTGCAGTCCGTAACCAGGAACTACATTATCCTTAAATTACACGCATTTTTTCTCGGGGATCTCCCGTTTCCCCCGACCCCTTCATTACGGCACTGCTCCATACTCACATCATGTCACCCCTCACTAGCCTTAAAGACTTGATGTTAAGTGCTGACCAAAATATCTTCACTGAATTTACCTTTAATGAAACTTTTCTCGTAAACTAAGGGTGGTACGGTTTTTAACTAAAGAATATTTTTTATTTACTTTTGTATCAGATTTACTTGGCCAAATCCGCCTCCACGAATTTCTTTACGTCTTATGTAAATGTTAAATACTTATATATAATTAATTTATATATATATATAAGTTATGTATACGTATACGTATATAATTAATTATGTTTATGTAAACAATAAATAACGCGATACAGAAAGTTAAAGCCCTTGAAAACAGAAATAAAATGATGAGCAGTTTAATAGGAGAATTTCTAAATAAACCCCGAAATTTCAAAACGTTTTAACTTTTGACTGTAAAACTTTAAACATGATTGATGAAAATTTAATGCTACTCAACTTACTTTCACACGAGTAACTTGTGAAATGGAAGGCTAAAGAGTTAGATGAGCGAAGTTGACGAAAAACGTGAGGCACTACTATCTAACCATGGACTATCTATGCATTGTGATTATTTCCCCTACAGAATTGTACCGGCTTACTTTACAAATATCGAAAACATACAGACTTACCGCTTTTAAAACAGTAAAAAGTGTACATAATATTTATTATATTTATAAATACGTATATTATTCCATTACAAAATGTGCAAATAATGACTGAGCCAACGAAAAAAATTAAGTGTATGTTTTCCAGATTTTATTTGATTTTCTATGTGGTAGGAAAAAAATCTAATTTACTGAATACAATTATTTTTAAAAGAAAATAGAATGTCTGTAATGTTTATGTTTAACATGTGGGGAATATTTATTTACTCAAATATTCCCCATATAATAAATATATTTAACAAATCATAAGTATTTTTAACTGTATTGAAAATGTTTAAGTTTCCACGTCAGAGTTCAAAGTGATGATTGTATAGTTCGGTGGGTTTGTGTTCTGTGGAAAAGGCACAGTAGATTGGTTTGTAGCCAAAAGTTAACTAAACAATAAAAAATACATATTATTAGTATAACTATAGTTTTGTTAAAATAATATGTTTGGATTTTAAAAGTCAATGCTGTAGAAGCGTGAACAAGGTTGAGCGAAGAATCAATATCCTATGTTAATAGGAAAATTCTGGAGACTTAAATATAAGCATTTGTGTTACTATATTGAATACAATAAATAAAAACTATATTAAATATATTATTTTAAAAAATTATAACTAGAATCAACAGGGTTGAAAGGCGAAAACGTACTTGTATAAAATAAATGGCAGCGGTAGGTAGGCTATACTAGAAAGATTTAATCATATGTATTACCAAAATAATACTGATTTTTTAAAAATAGTACTCTTGTTTAATCAGAAATATTATTGAAGTATATTATTAAGACTGTATATTTCTGAGTTGGGTTAGTTTATAAACTAACAAGTAAATTAAAAGTAAGACTACTTTACGTAACATGTATTAAAACAAAATTAATTAATATTAAAATAAAACTAATTAAATACAGATGGTAAAAATGAAAATGAGGCACGTGTAATAAATTGTATTACATCAATAAAATATATCAATTGAAAATTAACCTTAATAAATATCATTAGATTAAAATAAATATGCTTATTGCCTGCTTTCAATTAGCGAACTCGAAGAAATCGGTGGTTCATTCTCATTGAGAATACACTGTAATCTTGCTGATTTTGGGATATCCTGTGAGGTAGTTATGGTCGTCTACAGAGTCCTGCGAGGAAATCCATGAGTCAAAGGCGAAGCTGAGGAGAACTTGAATAAAATTTGAAGATATTTCATTTGCGTTGCACACTCAGGAAATGGAGATATCTCAGTTAAGGTGAAGTGTTACAACACATTTGGCGAGAAATATAATTTACCTTCATGTACTTTATTGTGAAATTAACTAAAATTAACATTATTTACCATTAATAATGCACAAAACTAACGCGACGGTGATAGAATATTTATATTTGGTGTTTCGTATACAGTACTGTTAAAAAAAAACTATAAAAATACGTCATCAATTTTGACTGTAAATGGTCATTTTGCCATTTTATTAAAGAATAAAGTGTTATTTAAAACACGACATCGCTTCCTTGAAAAAATGTTCAATGACTATAAACGATCTCGTATAGGTAACAGTGCAATTCGTTCCTTTACATCACTCCTCAAAAATATTGCCAAAACATTTAAAATGAGAATAATTTTCACCTCATGTGGCATTCTTACCTCTACTTACGGCCTCCATACTTGAGGAAATTAAGGCCTGACGACTCCTGAAGGAGTCCTGAATTTTTTCTTATATATCACATGCTAATCGTCTCGGAAATAAAACTTCCTCACTTTTCACTCAGACACACCTAGATTTTACTCAGCGTGACTTTGAAATTTTCCCTACATGTGAAAAATCTATGTTTGTAGTTTGTAATCATGCTCTAGTGTGGCCTGCTGCTACCGCGTGTACAACGGTTAACTTATCCGTCTTACACGTAGCAGAATATCGTGTGATGCCATTCAGAATATCTGTTTCTTTCGGTCGCCTGTGTAGTGAAATAGTGCAATGCAGTTAGACATGCGCAAGAACACCATGTTACTTGATCTAGCCTATTGCTTTATGTTTACTGTAACTGCCAACAGAACTTTCACTCATCAGGAGAACACCGAATACGATACATACTTTGTCGAGCATGTAAAACTACCGAAGAAATGTACCAACTAAACATTAATTGTTGAAAGTGACCATTCCATGCATTTTAATTACAGTCCTTTGTTGAGCTGTCACGGGCCAGCAAGAGTGTTAAATTTATCAGGATGTATGTACAGTCGCCATGACGACGTTGTGTGGTCGATGAGGCGCATTGATCAGCTCGACCGGAGGTACGTGTTCTGAACAGTTGTGTTTCCAACCTACTTGTAGCACCAGCGTGTCTTGTCTATGATAAGTGAAGATAAGCGGGTCTTCAACATCACACATTCCAGTGTCAGATGTACAAGTGCGCGCTTCAACCTGAGCCAAGTAAGTGCCTTCAACGACTAGCCCCTCTCAGTCTTAGGGCCACATGTGTTTCTTTAAATCTCCAGCTGTGAAACACGTACATCGATAGTTAGTTGTCCCAAACAATTATCTGTCCCGGACCTCCAGAAACCTTGCTGCTGTCCTGATGTACTCATACCACAGTCAGTAAGCCAGCTAACAGACACTTCGCCAACTTCCAGAACACGGCTACTGTTTACAGCCTGTCTCGCTGTGCCACTCCGCAGCATTTGTTTGATCCTGCCACTAGTTACGTAACACAAGCTATAACATGCAGTCGACATGCAACCCATACAGCTATTAAACGGCTCCGTATCTTACACTCCAACGATCGCACACTCTGCCCTGCAAGAGTTGCACTGAGTAAGTGAGTGAGAGATTTTGGTCAGCGCTTAACATTGAGGTCTTCAGCGCTGGTGAGGGGTGATACGAGGTGAGTATGGAGCGGTGCCGGAATGAAGGGGCGGGGGATCCTCGAGAAAACCCACCGATCAACGGTATCGTCCGGCATGATTCCCACATGCGAAAATCCGGGGTCTGACCCCGACGGGAATCGAACCCGGATCGCCTTGCTGGGAGGAGAGAGGTCTGACCCTCGGCCACCGCGGGCCCGCGAGTCTTGATTTTCCGCAAAGTGGGAGGGGGAATGTGTGTAGTGTGAGTTTCTCGAGGAGTGTTCTTTCCTAATTTATTATCGTCATGAAGGCAGCAAATGGTTCTGGTAAGAGTTGTACTGGGAGTAATAAAATAAATAATATTGACTTGTTGACTCAGTGTGATGGAGAGTGATTTGGCGCGAGTTGTACATGGTGTGTTGATTTCTTCTAACTTACCGACGAGAAATGTGGGCATGACCTTGAGACCTGATGTTCTGTAAATTGTTAACTCTCGTCCTGTTGGCAAAGAGTAATTGATTAACTGATGCATTAATTTTCTTTCTGTACATACTTTTTACACGAAATAGAACATATTAGTATATTAAACATTACTTTTACAGACAATATACACCTTAAAGTAAACAATACGATAAGTAGGCTTACATACAATTTTATAAAAATAACCATTAATATAATGTAAAGGTTCAGAAGTACAAATTAAAATACAAATAAAACTAAAAATACAAATACCAGTAACTCACATTGAACTACACACATATTTCAAATAATTTAAGCAAACTCACAAATAAATACTTTTCTAAAAAATATAGTTTACTAACAGACAACTTCGTCCATTTAATGGGATGATATTTACATTTAACAAATACACGTACTAAATGCTGCATCAATAAATCTGTAAATTTACATATGTGGTAAACAACAATCGCTCTCATATAGCATATATTTTATGAATTGCTCCGTAGTATATATATATTCTGAATTAAATAACTAATACAAGTTTTTTTAAAGATAAGTTTTCTTTGATTTCTTTGAGTGATGTGTTAAACTTTCTCTGCCATTATAATGAACAAGGACAGTGTTAGCCTATATGTAGCAGCATAATTAACTTCATTTACTTAACATAATGTTTACGACGAGTGCTGTGTGCAGGAGTATCTTAATTGTTAGAAACCAAAAGGCAATTGACATCACAAAAAATAAACAATAGGCATATAAATTCACTAATAACACATAGCAATAGTACAATATAAAAAACATATAACCCAACCAATTTAATTAATGATTTACAACTTTCTACTGAACTGGGCAAATAATTTTCAGCACAACAATATGTTTTGTCAACCAACACATAAAAAATCACAAAGTTAAGTCAATTGTGTTTGACAGTGTGTGTCTTAGAATCCAATTTATTGAAAAGTATATTTGACATGTATTAATATTCTTTGTGTAGTACTTAATTGTATAAATTTTTACTTATCACGTAGCTATTTTGTGTTGTAAAAATCACTATCCCAATTTAATGAATATGTATTAGAATTTACCGTGGCATGAAGTAAGTACATATAAATATACAAATTGATTATATTAATAATTTTGACGTTTTAAACAAAAGCATACAACTAACCTTCCAATCCAGAATTTGTGAGCATACGAATGATTTTAATTTTGTATAACAAGAATGCTATTTATGCCGATTGCATTGCCGCTTTATCCCAAACCACTCGTTGTGCTATATAAATGTTTTTGCACATTTCAGATAGACCTTTGAGACCCTATTTCTCAAGTGAGACAGTAAAATTAAAACTCTTCTTAAATTAACATACGCATAACTAATATTGTAACATTTTTGCTGTCCTGGGCGCAACCAGGTTCGTTTGGGATGTAGTGTTTAGATAATGAAATATATTAATTAAAGTTCTTAAATTATTACAATCGCTATAAACACTCTACATTAAGTACACCACACTCGCGTTTCACACTTTTCAGATAAACACTTACAGATATTATATACCTAATTTACTATTGCAGTGTATAATTAATAACGTATCTCTCTCTCTCACACTCTCAAATCTGTCCTTCGACTACATAAGTTTCTATCTAGAAATGTCTCACAATGCACAGCTACGGTTCAACTTGTTCGTCCACTCCACACTTACTCACACCACTCGAAGAGTCACTGTCCAAACTTCTGTAACTTCTCCTCGATCTGCTTGTCCCACCTCGTTTCTCGCTGCCAAGTCCGTCGCGAACACTTATCAGCTAAAAGCCGCAATCACTCCGTCTCTGCTCCCTGTGGGCCGGTATTTATAGTCACCCGCGATGACAACCAGAATATACTCAGAGCTACATGACCATGCTGGTTGATGTAAACTGAACGTTCTAGGTGTTGGGGTAATATGCAGTTACGTCCGAGCTGAATACTTGTCCCGGATGACTGACATGTGCCTGCCCATTCAGAGGGCCGGCGATGCCAACCAGGCCCGAGTGGCCCGCGTCACCAGGGGTGGGAAAATGGTGGAATGAGGAGGGGCGCAGTCCACCATCTCGTCACCGGAGCTATAGGTAGTGGATCAGGGGGGTGGAAGGCCGCCAGGCCGCTTAGCCCAACCAGAACCTCCAACGCCCTCGACAGCACAGTTAAAAAAAAAAAAAAAAAAAAAAAAAAAAAAAAAAAAAAAAAAAAAAAAAAAAAAAAAAACGTCGTTTTTAACTTGTGTTGTGTTGTCCTTGTCTTTTGTTTGTTGTCCACTGTTCACTGATTTTTGTTTACTTCCATATTTTCTTATTTTGTAAATCTGGTTCTATTTGTGTGTATTTTGTGTATGGGTGTTGTGTCGATGTGCGACTGAATTCTACCTTGAGAATTCTTTGTTGCCTAAAATAATAATAAATAAAATCTGACAGAATTCCTCTGGGATTGAGTTTTTCAGTTTTTTTTTGTGTGTGTGCTTTATGACTCTTTTGTTCTTTATTGTACTTTGTCATTCAACACAAGTTTAATACGCAAAAAAATGACATTGGGGTATGTTAATAAACCAATAAATCATATTTGCAAACTCCCATTGCAACAAACATTTAAAAATGTCATTTAGAATATATCCTGGAGTTCTTCTGCTGCGAAGTCCATTGCTTTGCGTCTGGTGAGTCAGGAGGTAATTTTTATTCTGCCTCTTACACTGGAGTGTACTTCTCCTTTATTTACCTGAGAGTCAACAGGAAGAAGAATGTGAAGCAAAACACACAAACATTTCTACAAGTCCATGATCTTTTTGCTGTCATACCTTTAACTACACAACGGAGTATTGTCATTACTTTTATGCCTGCTAACTGGACACCTCAAAATAAATCTCATGAACCAGATACCCTTCTACTGCCCACGCCATCAGTTAGTTAAATATTTTGCACTGAAAATCTCAATACCGGTAATATGTTTGTAATTTGTACGATTAATATTCAAACCTACTCCAACTCACACTACCAACCAGCAGGACATCTTGCACTGATCCTCTCGGTGTTAAGAAAGTGTGAAACATGTTGGGTACCACTTTATCAGCTAACATTTGTCGGTGTTTAAGGTATACTACATGTTTTCTATGTATGTCTCAGTGAACGTGTGTTTGTGAGAAGAAGACTAAACTGAATCACCCCCCAACATAATATTTTTCGGGTCAAATCGCAACACTTGCACTCTCTTTAAAAAGTTATTTGTAGTGTGCGTGCATTGATAATGTATGCATTTTTTTAGTTTGACTCAAAATCACTATGCCATTGGAGCTGTGTGCTGTGTGCCTATGAACTTTGTGAGAATGACTTTCCTTGTCTAATTGTTAATGATTGTCACTCTGTGGATGTGAATTTTCTGTCAATCCTAAAATAATTACTTGTATTACCAACAACCAGCCTCCCGGTATCAGTTACATCTAGTATGGAATTCTAAACATATATCTCATTCTTAACAAGTGTAATATTATAGCAACATACTATTTAAAATAATACAATTAAGCATATGTATGCAGGTACTTAAATTATTAAACATTTTGTGAAAAGTATTTAAGTAGTTAAGATTTTATTAAGTTCTGGCATTCACTCAACAATTATATGTCTACAAAAGGAAGAAAGCATCGCGCCAAGTCTAGGGAAGCTGTGTCACGCAGTGCCCAGGGCCAGGGCGCCATAATAATAGGATGAAAATAAATATGTTTAACATTACTAGGTGGAATGGCACAATTTTGTGTGTCCAGAGCGCCTGCAAAAATCCATGACTGGCGGTAGGTAATTTGCCGTTTGCACTTTAATACGCACTATACATTTTAAGTGTAAATCTAAAGAAAAGTTATTTATCTCTACTACACTAAACTTTTAAGTGGCGGTAGAATATAGAGCGCCAGAGAGACTTTTTCCTGCCCATGGCAGAGAAAATATACAGTATGTATTTGCCCCTTTCTGAAAACAGCCTGCAGTGTGCCAACTTGTTGAATCCGAAAACAAGTAAATACTATTTAGCATGGATTCCATATGTGAACTACAACAGTTATTAGTGGCTATAGCTGTTGGCTAACTGCGTGCCATTACTTCAAAGAAAAAAATTACACATGCGTATTCTGATGTGTAACATAAAGGTGTATTTTCTCTTTATCTAGCTCATTAGTACGATTATCCTTGTTTACGTTTACTTGGTTAAAATGTGTAATTTTAAGCAGGAGAAAATACATCGTGAGGAGAATTTCGCCCATAAAATATTCTTTCTCAGTTTGAATAAACGAGTAGTTTTGTCCTGTAACTCCTCGTGCTGCTGTTGTCCAAAATGTCACCATATCTTGTACGCTAGATCTGCTTTTCCCAAGTTCGTCACAGATAACATGTAGATTGTGAATTTGGCAGATTTATTCATAATTATTTTCGCATTTAATGAAGTGCTGCAATGCTGTTTTAATTTCCTGAAACCATATATTTTATTTTCAGAGTACTGCAAGCCTACTTCTGGACATTCCTTCTTTTACCTGTGGTAGAACTACATACTTCTCATGGCCTTTATTGAACATTCTTTTGATTTAATCGCACGTAAGTTTCTTCATGAATTGTAACTTAAGTTTTTTTTTTAAGCAAAACATTTTGAATTTCTATATGTGAAAAGTGTAATTGTATTTTACGAAATAGTAGAAGTTTTTTATGTTGTATCTCACTATTGTGAATTTTTTTTTAGGTCCAGTGAGTTTCTCATGGGCTATGTGGTAATCCAATGTGATCAATTCCAGATCATCACCAACACCAGTCTACCCGTGCAGTAAGTACTCGTTATATGCTTCAATTCTGTAGAATATGTTTTACATTTTTAACTATATTTACGCGATGTGTTTTGCATATTTAACTACATGCATTCACATTGTCATAGAAAAGAAACATATCTGTAGTGGTTAGTGGTGCACAGTTAGATACGTTCAACCAAAATATTTGTTGTGATGAGTTATTGCGGTGTATGAACTGTAGTTGGATGTTTATTATATTTACGTTAGTTAAACTCGTTAAATTTGGAACACTGACACATTACTTAAGATGCATGACATCATCATGTCGTACATATAACTGTTGCTATAATCCTAATGAACGTTTTTAGGTTACTCTACTTCCCTAATTTACGGAAGGGAGAGAACTTTATTATCAAGTTGATAACTTTCATTAAAATTTAATTTGAATCTGAGCGACTTATTTTAATTACGTCTACAGTGCCCCATCTTTAACATGTTACCGACGCTAGAGATATTGGAACGTCGTCATATATTGACGTTCTAGAGCATTTTGGTATTAAAAGTGACCCGGGCGTCGATATGGAACATACAGGTCATTTACGAAAAGCCACACGTCCCTTTATTACTCCGTGTATGGCAACTTTCGTCTTCGTTTCGGGATATCGGAGTGGGGAGTTCTGCTGCGCATTGAACCCAACTTTATGTTTAATATTTGTAAATCCTTACATAGGCTAGTTTGGCTAACAATCTATATGTGATTAAGTATTCAGACGAGCCGGCTTGCAAAAACTTGTTTGCCTCGTCATAACAAAATGAACTGGAATACTTCATGGCATAGTAATACTTATAGCTTATAGCTTAGAGCATGGATAACTAGAGATAGCTTGGTGCCTTTGTTGTGAAACCTACATCTAGCGATAGGCAAAATATACGAAAACCGCTACAAAATAATTAATAATAATGTTTAACCTCGCAATTGGGCTACCGCCTGGTGGCGAGTGAACTCTGCTCTATCCCTACACTACAAACCCTCCAGACCTCTTCTTAACCTCCCAGCCCCCTTCACGGTCACCAACTCCTCCCGCAGGCCATTCCACTCCCGTACCGTTCTCACAAGCATTGTTTGTTTACCCCTCTCAGTCCTTCTCCAAACCCTCTGAATCTTCTCACTATTGGTTCCTCTCCCCTT
>PNEQ01065083.1:8308-32000 GCA_003012365.1 Medauroidea extradentata
CCTTATAGTAAGTACGTAGCTAATATTTACTTTTTACTAAAAACAGCTGGGTTAAGGAAAACAGTAATGTGGCGACATTGTTTACATTTCTCGTTCTGAAATGTCTACGCAATTATACTATGCGATAAAATGGTAGTATACTCTCCTTAGTTCATAAATTCATAAGGAACCAAAATAACCCAACATAGTTGTGATTACTCAGCAATTATTATCTTTTCTCTCAATAATATTTCAAATCTCCAGCGCATATTTCACTAAAGTCACGTGACATGTTGAACACACAATTTCGTATGCAGCTGTATAGAGGATACTCCCTCTACCTTATAGTTACTCTAAGATACCGGCCAACACTAATAAAGAAAGTGCCATTGTTTTGGTGTCAACCACGGCCATAGAGGAACATGTTTGGACACTTGGAGTTGAAAATTGACCCTCATATGTCTGATTGGCGCCACTGGCACTCTCGGGTTGTTTTAACATTGCGTAAATGGGATTACATGGAGCGAACTCATGACGGAGCTGCTAGGAGTAATGCTAGTACGACGCTATACTGCAATGTTAAAACAACACTTCATTGCTAGTGGCGCTTTCAGTCATAACGGGGGCAATTCCATATCATTGGTAGATAGGCGAGTGTCCAGACCTGTACTTCTACGACCGTGGTGTCGACCATATAAGTAATCATTTACAACCAAGACAAAATCCTCCTTACGTTTTATTACTTACAGTTACAATTTAAAAGTCACGATACGAGATACGACTCATTATTCTATCACCACGGCCTTAGTCTGTTTACTTCCAACCCCACACAGGTCAAATTCACACATAAAACAGATTATTTCACAACACAAATGAAATTAAATAAATACAAATTTTAAGACACTTGCTTTAACTGATTTAATATGATAAATTAACTTTTCTCTTAATGGTACAGGTGTTGCCAAAGTTATATTATATTGAAAGGAATCGGGTAATTAGTGTATAAGCTCAATGTTTGCAACTTCGAATAAGTGTACCAAGCGATTGTAATTAAAATAAGAACTGAACATATTTAAATAAGGTATTCGTTGCTTTAATATTTCTGTTTGACAAACATATCAAGTATCAGTTTATTACGTTACAATAGATATTGTTTTTATCAATCAGTTAATATTTTACAGTTATATAATAATCCCGTTATGTATCCTACACAGTACGCAAGAAAATGATTTGTTATGTACCTTGAGATATTTCCTATAAGTTAAATGTGTGTAATGTTACATATTTATTGTATAATTTAATTAAAAAATGCTTTAAAATTATGCAATAATTTTCGTATTATTTTTTAATATACTTTCCCCGAAAATGATAGACTTCTTCACTTAAAATATACATGGTGTACGTTTTTATAAATGTACTTACCTGCATCTACAATTGCTTCGTACGTAACTTCGAGTAAATTGCGTTCTTCAGGACACATGCTGTGAGCGAGTTTAGGATCAATGCCGAAAAATGCTGCATCAAAATGTTTTATATCTTTGAGTTTACTCATGTAAGCTGGTACGCCATACATTCCTGAAATAAAGTAGAGTGAGTTTTAAAATGCAAAAGATTACATCTTCACAGGCTTATTTTACAGGATATGGGCGGAATGCGTAAGGTATGTTAGTCTTGATGTCAATTCGCACTGAAGTTAGCGAATACAAAAATTAAAAATATTTTTGTGTCGGGCCTAAAGAAAACATCTCCAAATGCTTAAAAATAAAGGGGAGGGGAAAGGGCACACGTAATTTTCGACATTCGTGAAAGTAAGTAATTCCTGATTAATTTATTTTTTAGTAAAACTAGCTCCGATTTCAATCTAAATTATAAGGAAATTCAAAACTAAACATTGAAGATATGTGCCAAGCTCTACCTGGAACGGAAACAGCCACGTTATTTGTTGTTGGTGGGTGAGTGAGAGATTTTAGTCATCTCTAAACATCGAGGTCTTTAGCGCCGATGAGGGGTGACATGAGGTGAGTAAGGAGTAGCGCTAGAAAGAAAGAGCTGGGAAAACGGGAGATCCACGAGAATACCCGCCGACCAGCGGCGCGATTCTCACATGCGAAAATCTGGGGACCGGTCCCGCCGGGATTTGTTGCTGGTACGTATGAAACCAGCAACTCCGTGTTATGTACGATATCGAACGCCTGAATACATTTGGGTCAAAACAGTAACTGGAAAATAAAAACATTACCTGAGCTTACAAGCAAAATATTTGAGGCTACACGAGAATGTTGTATGTCTAACTAATGCGTAATTGTACTTTCCAGTTTATGCATTGCATGAATATTGTTTCCAAAAAGTTTCTTGCCTCTTTAATTAAATATTCTGGACAATTTAAGGAATATGTTCTCCTTATTTTATCGTGATTCAAATAATTTTGATAGCAACATTTTTATTTCCTTTCATATATTTACAACAAAATAATTTAAAATATATAATTGTGAATTTTAAAATGTCTGACAAAAGTAATAGCTACTGTTATAAGCATTAATACATTCTTAAATTTCCTTTAAAGAAATAAAAGTTCATGTGTTTTTCCGCAAATAATTCTTATCGTTTAGAATTTTTGATAGAATTTTCGTAGACATTTTAATTTAATACAAAAAATTTAGTTGCTTTCGTCTAACACCTAACTTAGCCATACCCTATCGAACGTCGATAAAATATATCAAAAACAATTTAAAAACAAAGTAAGTAAAATATTTCTGACATTTACATGCAAGAGATCTATTCTCTAGCCCTTGACCGCTTAAAAATATGGCGGACAGTATATTAACAGCAGCGCTACTGCAAACGAACTGACCTGTACCTCTTTAATCATTCAGTTTATACATAACCCCAATGACATACCTGACCTCCTTCCCGCACCCCACACACCCTCAGCTAAACCTCCTTCTCTCTCCTCCACCTCCCTCTTTACAAAAATATCCCCCCGCAATCTACCCTACTTTCTGCTTTTCAAATACATAGATTCGACTTTCTTCTTCACAGTTTGTAAAATCTGTAGAAAATACTTATCTAAGGCTGTTAGTCAATTTAGATCAGGAACGTCAGTTTCATACAATGCCGTTTTACCATCCGTTCTCTAATTTTTTGCTCATTAGGGTAACATATATGGATAGCACTTTAGAGACTATAACATACATTTATTTAATTGTAACATTTATTCCCATAAAATACATAAAATAAATTTTAAAACATTTTTCCAACAATTACATTTTACTTGCATATAATCTGATTACCACTTTACTGAAAAAACACAGAAACCTTTGCAAGCATATACAATTATCTTTCTTTTAAAACAACTCAGCCATAACCATGTAATGTCAGATAAGGCATATTTATATTTACATAAAAAAAACGTGATTTTGTCCATTTATCAGCTTACACAGTGAACTCGGATGACTAAGTCACAGACGTTGGCAGCATTGTCGAGTATGTCCCAGGCGTGGTCGAAGTGGTCGCCAACTAAATTGATCAGCTTGTTGCCATGACAGTATTGGCCACCAACACCGGCACAGGTATCGTCGTCAAGGGTGAAGCTGTCGCTCTCCTAGGCGAGGAAGCCAAAGAGGTTAAACAATTAGATTGTACAGCTCGTCATCACGAGTAAAGTCTTCACTGATGTAGCAAAATGTTGGACGACTGCAACCATCCAGTCAGAAACAGGAAAACTAACACTTCGGCTTCACTGTTTATTTATGAAGTGAGCTGAATTCATTCGTTCGTAGTTGTTAATGATTTAGAACACCTAAAGTCAAATCTAAACCTTTTATAACCATCTTTTCTTCCTCGCAGAAAATTTTTCGTAATAGATTTTCGATGGTGTATTCGATTTAATCAGTGTCACAAAGAGGCATATTCGTAGTCTTGAATCCTTTCATGCAATGAGTGTCCTTATACAGCTCCGATTTAGTATAATAACAGTGCGGATAAAGGCTCCATGATTTTCCAACTGTTCTGTAAATTAATGTATTAATGTTACTTTCATACTCTAAAGAAATAAACAAATGTATTTCGATGCACCTGACGAATTCAATGTAACTTATGTCTTCAGCATACCATGGAAAGCCGTTTCCTTCTGCACGAATACATTTATATTGGGTTTACCAGTAACATGTACATCTATAACAGCTTTAGCGCCTCAAATTTCGACAGGTTCGTTGTAAGCATCAGATCAGAGTCTGACTTGATGGTTAGAAATAGAATAACACATGTAGTCATGCCAGCAGTATGATTTAGTTCCTTTTGGGACAGGAGCCAGAAGAGGATCCAGGGCCGTCTGTTGGGCCGTGGAGCCATGAAGTTACGGACGGCATCTTGGATTTGACATTGATATATGACCTTGACCTCAAGATATAAATATTAAAACAATTTTTTTTAATTCCCAAAATTTCAGTAAATTCTAAAAGTTACAAAATATCTCGAATTGTTTCATAAATTTCAAAAACAAACAAACAAATAAAAAATCTACCAAAAATAGTTTTTTGTTCTGCCATCTTGTTTACCTCCTACTTTTTGACTGTCGTTTGTTGACAACCGCCATATTTGTACTGGCACTTCGGGCACCCTCAGCAACCTTAGACTTGGCAGCCATATTGGTTTTGGTTAAATACCTTCGATTAATTGGTTATTTAACTCCATTTTTTTACTGTATGTAAGGAACACATGCCATCAAGCCTATGTAGTTTTTATATATAATATTTCATGCACGTAAAATTAATCGATAACGTTAATTATTACTTAAATGCATAATTCGTCTGCGCCCCAGACCTGGTCATTTGTCCGATAAATGCAATTTAATGAATTTAAAGAATATGTAAATTTTAATCAAATTTGTTAATTTTTTTCAATAGTAACACAAACAATCCTATATATCCTCGAAACTATGTCTTGTCGATTCCCGATCAATTAGGTGTACTGAATTTAAAAACAATCAAGTTTAGTTATAGAACACAAGCTTCTATAAGTCAGTGACTCTACACACACTGAGTTATTCCTGATCAGCTTTCGATAAGATCAATCAATTACTAAACAATTAATAACATTATTTGATACTTACATGCACAATTCTCAGACATGGCGGACAACACCAGACCCCTACAGCATCCAGCAAGGAACTTACTTTAGTTCTGTGTAGCTATGCAGTTTTACAGAGCCTTCCCCCCTCCCTCTTCCTCTGCTTTGCTCCATCACGAGTGCTAGTGTCACAACCTTTACCAGCCCCCGAACCCTCTCCACCCCATTACATTACCTTCCCCCTCTTCTCTCTACCCATGCATCACTAGTGCTTGTGTCATTAGCTCGGAGGGGAAAATCTCTGTCGTCAGGACATCGTCAGTGTCTGACATCGACATTTGAACACACATTGCGATCGAAACCTTGAGTGTAACAGTACACGATGGGTCACTGAAGGGAAGTTACTTGAGCATAATGTTGACGAATTCCCTAGACTTTGATTGCATGCTTGATTGCTAGATTTTTGTCGCCTGTTGTGTAGACGACTGTGGTGAATAATGTGTTGGACCTTGAAGAGCGATGCTTCCTGCACCAACTCCTGCGATGCGGGGTGTCAGAAACTGAAGTACAACTCTAAAAACTGACCTTGCATGGAAAGCAGTCGAGTATATCCTCGTCGACTTGTAGATATTCTGGCAGATACTTGTGAACAAAGGATACCTCGTACAGTGCATTGACGAGAAGGAATTGTTTCACCATTTACAATAGCTCGTTCTACCTTCATAGCGCTGTCAAAGATTTATACTTTCCATATGCTACAATGGAAGATAACATTTTTTGACCGGATGAACAGCATGTTAAGCGTAATTATGTTTCTTGATAATAACATCAACTATAAACTCTTGGTGAACAGGTGACGACGAAGACAGCAGCAGGACGAAGACTGAGTAAGAGAAGCCTTTTATACAATCGTATATGTGTGGAGAGAAGTATGTGCTCAGGCCCAGACAAGAATGTTAGTAATGGACGGCTTGACCCGTGACGTCAGAACAGATTGCATGCTGGGAGAATCAGCTGTTTTTGCACATTCAATCGCTCGTTTGCCATAAGGCTCAATGCTTTAGCATGTTTGTTAAATGATTTTTTTACCGAACCGTGTAAAACATTGCTATATATTTAACGTGTTATAGTACGACTAACAACAGTTCTTTGAAGGGATACAAAGTTTCATAATGTCCAGAGATTTATAAATATAAATAATCGCATCGAAAAGTCCGTCACTTAGCTTTCATGCCAGCAGTATTTTTTTTTCTGTCTGTTTTATTACGTATTTATTAATTTAAACAAGTGTGCACAGTTTTTTGGCGAATTATTATATTTTTAAAACAATGTACAGTGCAAATCACATACTATCAGAAGGTAATTTGTAGGCTTAGGCCTACTTCTTTTAGCCTCGTATAGGAATAGGCTTACAAGTAAGTATATATATTTTTTAACAAATTCAAGTATTTTAAAGAAACCGTAGGCCCGTTTATGAAATTCATTGTTGGAAATGTGTTAGAATGACATATTTGTAGGCGTCAATTTTATACGCCTAAAGTAAGATTTGGTATCCTTGATGAAGATAGGCATAAGCTGTTCGTTTTAATTTCTCAGAAATGTGTGTTAATAACAAATATCCAAGCGAATTTCTCCAGAACGTTTAAGTGATGTTACAGTTCAATGAAACAAGTGCTATCAATCATCAAATTATATAGTTCCAGTTTTTTTATATAGGCCTACTGTTAACCATGCTCCCATATGCATATAGGCCCAATTCGTTTTTCTGTAGCTTATACATACTAACATTGATTGCCGGGTATTATATTTGTTGCGCCGTCAATGCTGCTGGTATGGCATCATTGTCAATTTGCACAAAAATACAGAAGCTATATGCTTCATGCTTCTGGTGTGCCATTGTAAATGCCTTCTTAGGGTCAGGTTGACAGGACTGGATTGGTATCAGTGCAGCTTCAAAATCAGAGTACACAACAATCGACAGTTTAGTCTGGTTTTGAATGTTCTTGAAACATAGCACAGGAGGCCTGCCATCAGGCCCTAGCTGTGGCTTTTCAGCACGAAGTGGTGCATTGCTCGTGCAATATTTCTTGTGTTCAGCCAGACACAGAAGCCCGGTCAACCAAGATACTTGTTGTTGATCGTCAAAGTGTACCAGGCATTTCTTGCAGATGTAGACTTTGTGACCATGTGCTGTCACTTGAGAACGTATGAATCGAGAGAAATTTGAAATGTAACAGTAGTGGTTGTTATCTTCATCTGACAAAAGCAGCAAGTCGATATGATCGTCCTTATCTTCGTCTGTTACTCTGAGGGGGAAAACCTTTCCTTTCTTCTCGTACAGACGATAAACCATTTTTTTTTTACTGCCGAAAGACTGCAAGAATAGAGACGTGGTACACTACTAGCCGCTACAAGAATTAGCAATGCGACGAGAAGGCTAGCGAAGAAATCACGAGACTCACAAAGACTACATCACGAAACTGTTTAAGCAACATTGCCGCATCGCTGAGGACAGTTGCCGATATACAGTATACCCGATGTCTTACAACAGTTCGAGAATTTTATTGAATATAAATGTATACAAAATAATAAATTATCATAGTAAACATTTAAAAAAATGTATATTGGGTTGTATATTTTTTGTAAATAAGTTTCCCAGAGCAAAATTAATGAGTACAAATAATTGAAGTACTACAATAAGTGACATAAAATGTGGAGTTAGTGCATGAAAGAGGTGGGTGGAGAGAGAGGTGGATGGTGTGAGAGGGAGAGAGAGGGGGGTGGAGTGAAAGGGAGAGAGAGGAAGGTGGAGTGGTAGGAAGGGGGAGAGAAAAGGGGTGGTGAGGGAGAGGGAGAAGAGGTGTGGAAGGAGTGATAAAAATACTTAAAACAGTACACGAGTTTAAAAAGTAACACAACTCATACATATAAGGGAAAACAAGTGTTAGGTTAAAGAAAGAACAAATACAAGGTTAGACATGTGACATGTCGGAGGGAATAAAACAAGAACCTCAACCACGACCTAAGCAGCAATCACAACTATTTTCTGTGCCCGCTCCGCACACAAATACGCCCGCTCCGCACATAACTACGCCTGCTCTGCAATCATATCAGCACCTCATATGTCATCACAGGCACCGTAATCATCTCAGGCACCGCAATTAGCACCGCAGGCACCACACATGTGTTAGGTTGGATTAGCTTAGGGTAAGTGGGGTAGCACTCCTAACGGTGAGACTTGGAAACGGAGATAGACTGAACCCTTAGTACATACAACACTAATGCTATCTAGCAGACGACACTGGAACCAAGACGATTGGTATAGCTACTAGTTCTCCTGGTAGAAAGAATCAATACCAAAGTCACAATATATAAAACGTCACCTAGGAGACATTCAGTAACTACTTGCAGCCCGACATAGAGGTTAACTATAGGCTATAACTAAAAAAGTAGCTAGGAATCAAGACAACGAACAGAAAAAAAAAAAAAGAGTAGGTTAGGTTAGGTTGGGTTATACTCCTCACGGTGAGACG
Organism: Medauroidea extradentata; assembly: GCA_003012365.1. NCBI lineage: Eukaryota > Metazoa > Arthropoda > Insecta > Phasmatodea > Phasmatidae > Medauroidea > Medauroidea extradentata. The sequence continues at coordinate 16,888 of PNEQ01065083.1, forward strand.
TGGAAATGGAGATGGACTGAACCATTAGTACATACAACAACGCTATTTAGCAGACGACACTGGAACCAAGACGATTGGTATAGCTAATAGCTCTCCTGGTGGAAAGACTTAGTACCAAATCTGAATAATCAACGCTACCAAAGAGACGATCAGTACCTACTTGCAGTCCGACCTAGAGGTTAACTATATAACTAAAAAAAAAAGTAGCTAGGAATCAAGACAACGGACAGTGACCAAGATGGTGGGTAGACCATATACGGATAATTACGAGACAATTACTTAACAGATCCCCCGATCCCGCTCCTAGGCTTCTGCAATAGAATCGGCTATACTACACTACTGTTGTGACTGACAGAACTGAAGTGGCTTTAGTAGGCAATATTCACACTTGTATTATTTTATGTGGGCTAGGTTTAGATGTGTTCACAACATTTTGGCACAGCAGGTGTGAGAGCATAGCGTCACGATTGTTGGCGAAGAAGTCGCGATGAGTGACGAAGGTTCGCGAAGAAGTCGTGAAGAATCATGGAGGTTCGCGAAGGGGTCATGAAAAGTCACAAACGGGTCACGAATATTATCCTGAATATTATCGTAAAAATATCCTGAACGAAAGTATCCTGAATAGTATTCTAAATAAAACCTGTATAGTATCCTGAATAGTTACCTAAATAGTCTTCTGAGTTGAATCCCGAAATGAATATAGATTCACGAAGGAGTCATGAACGCAAGGATTGACGAAACAGTCACTGTAGGGATCGCGAAGAAGCCACGAAGGTTCGCGAAGATGTCGCGAAGGTTCTCGAAGTCGCCAAATGTCTCACAGGAATTACGAAGGTTTTTGAATAAGTCGCTAAAAGTCACGAAGGTTTATGAAGAAGTCTCCAAAAGTCACGAAGGAGTCAGGAATGTTACGAAAATGGATTTTGTTTGTATATGTAACTATATAATGCTATATGACGAATAAAAATTTCAATTATGTTTACTAGGCTCTACGACTCGCCGTCAGCGTGGTCATTATAAACATGACCTAACAGTCACAGGAACTAAGATAGGAATGAGCCATGGTATATGCAATGTACCTATCCCAGAATTGGCATGAAGCAGTTACATAATAATCGTGGAAAAGCGTAATCACGATGGTTGGAACTGGGAATCGAACCTGGGTGCCCACGTCTAAGAGTCCACTGTACAAGCGCTGCACCATCTCATTAGGTATAGGTTGAAAAGAAAATGTGTGAAGTATGAAAGGAACAACAAATTATTGTAAATGTGAACAATTTTACTAAAGGTAAGTTTCTAAAGACGAGAAGCGAAGATGGAATTTGAATATGATAGTGACGATTCGCACCAAAATAATTATAGGTTTTGTATAAAACAAAACATTATACAGGCATAGAGGAAAGCTTGAGATTATTTTCGTGTTTATGTGATATAAGGTGATATAGCAATAGTACACAATAATGATAATTAGGTAACATAATCCATGCATGCTTGAACGTTGCGTGCCTAACATTCTTAAGTTGAGAAAAAATTAATAATAATAATAATATCCGAAGGCAGTGTGCATGTAGTGTATGTGAGGTGTGTACGTATGTGTGTGTAGATGTGTACGTATGTGTGTGTAGGTATGTACGTATGTGTGTGATGTGGTGGTGTGATGATGCAATCAGTGTTCATGACTAAGCCTGTATGTTAGTAAAAAGATAATGTATACGTTTTGACTTGAATGACTTGTATAATATATTTAAGCGACAGAACAGCGACTTCCTTAAGCTGTGAATCGAGGGGACAGTGAAAAGAATGTTCGTTATGTACTACACTACTGCAGATTCTTAGTTTTTAATAGATCCAATGAACTAGTTACACTGTGTTTCCGACTTAGCTAGGAACTTTAAGTTATGTGACTTTAATTTTTAAACATGAGAAAGCTGTACTTGTAAGACACTCGGTTACTATCTTGACGGTATATTTTAGTGTATAGCTGAGTGAAATGGTAATTTTTAATCATAATTTAGCGTATGCAAGTAGTAAGTTCTAGTGGTTGTGATGACTTTGAGAGTATAATTTTGCACCTGTATGAACATTGAAAAAATGTGTAGCATTCCAGGTGAAACATATATTCATTCCTTACTACAATGCGGTTTAAGCTAGATGGAAAACTCTGGCTGCTGTTGTCGATACTTACATGTCTTCGTCAGAGGGGGGGCAGGGGATTCCAAGTTAACGGATCAGCAATATCAATGTGTTAAGTGTCACTTCACGGTCCCACGCGAATGTAGAATTCATATATATTCAGGCAGAGAGTCTGTGAAAATGCTTTCATATTTAAAATATTCGTGTCACTTTAATGTCTATGAATTGCGACTATTTCCACTACGTATCTACCAGTGCTTACATTCAATCGTTGAAAAAAATAGTTAGCTTCTTGTTAAAAACAGTAAAAAGTGAATAGACTATAAACGACTGAACCTGACTTTGAAAAATAAAAGGAAGGCCTTATATATTCCATGCGAAAATTTCGCTAAAAAAAAAAAAAAAAATACTCAGCCTAAAAGCTAAATGTGTACGGTACAATACGTAGTGTTTTCGGTGGATTAGCTGATATTTTATAAGTATGTTAAGTGACATGAGGTTCGGTAGTTCGGTGCTGTGCACTGCCAAAACATTTTTTTAGTTACAGACTTTAAAATTAAAGACATATGGGCGATATCTCCTAGCACGACACTAGTGCTGCCTAGTAGGCAACACACGAGTCAAATAATTGAATAATCAAATGGCTGCGGTATATAAACTCAGTAGATTAACTGGTGGCCATCTTGAGAACCAACATGGCGGCAACAGCAGCGCCACTAGCAAACAACTCAGGAATTGCAATATGGTGAAAACAGTAGCGCTTCTGGTAGCCAGCTCGAGAACCAAGTAGCAGTGCAATATCGAACCGAATATTGCCGAAGGTGCCCGAGCACACCCGAAGTGCCAGTACCAATATGTCGTCTCCAAGGTGCATGTACAAAGATGGCGGCACCCAGGTGATGAAAAATGACAGTCGAAATGTAGTAGGTAAACAAGATGGTGGATGGACACAATATGGAAGACAATGGTCAAGGTCAAATCCAAGATGGCTGTTGTGATGTCATCTAAGATGGCCACTGTGATGTCATCCAAAATGCCCACCGCGTCATTGCGGTCAAAAGTCAACCGAGGTCCCGTTGCATTTCCCAAAACTGTGCCAGAACTTACTTTTGAATACTACTATTTTTGCTTTTATAACATTAACAGCCAGTATGAAAATTTTGTGTTAATATGTTCAACATTTTTCTAATTTTGACATAAAGTATCAATTTACTCACATTACATTGTCTTTCAAATTTGGGATCATACGACAAACGTTTGAGGGCGTGGTTCACCTCAGTTTTCAACGTCTTTATTTATTTTTATATTTGTAAAAGACATTTTTTATTTTATTTTATACATAATTTGTGATTAAATCTTTTTCTTAGGGAATCTTTGTATCTCTCATAGTTTTTGCGTAATGAGTGGTAAACGTCAAAATTTGCAATTTACGGTTTTATGTACGCCACTAAAACCAACTGACATACCAAAACGACAAAATTCAGAGTGAATAACAATGTCGCAGGCTATGATTTGACATATATAAACAATTTAATACTTTTGTATTTAATAAAATGCTGAATTTTGAAATGATAATTTAAAAAAATTTCAACAATCTTTTATAAATACAAAAAATATATTTTTGTTTTTATATGTGTCAAATCATAGCCTACAACATTGTGTGAATTTTTTTCAGTTTTGTATGTCAGTTAGTTTTAGTGGCGTACTTAAAACCGTAAGGTGCAAATTTTGACGTTTACGACTCATTACGCAAAATTATGAGAGAAACAAAAATTTCCTAAGAGGAAGATTTAATCAAAATTTATGTACAAATTAAGAAAATATATTTGGTACAAATATAAAGTAAATAACGACGTTGAAAACTGAGGTGAATCGCGCCCTTAAGAGTTTAAATGCTTGGACGGTAAACTGAAGAAAATATTGGAATCGGGTGAGTAGTTCCTGATGTATGAGACAAATTATACATTTCACTATGCTGCGCTGTTTACTAAAACAAAATGAACTTAAAGCAATAAATTATGTTTGTATTAATAATCTGGTAATTTACTGTACTATCAAATGTAAAATTTGGCTATATATATTTTACAAATTGTCAGTGTCATGAAATATTAGTCATATTGTTCTAAAGCTAAGTATATTACCGCAAGTATCGGTCACTTTGGAGACGTGGGGTGAATTTGGGATACTGTCATATTCTTGTTATTTTCCATAATTGTCAACTGTACTTTTCATGTGAATATTTATTATTCGAAGTTTATTGTAAGTAAATTTCTATATTCAAGGCTACCATTACGTAGAAAATAATTATTTGTAATGTCCCAAAGTCACCCCACGTTTCCAGAGTCAACCTCGATCTTGGTTTGCTATAACAATACATATTTCAAAATTAAAAGTTTGTATCATGAACCGTCTAACTGCAAATTATTAAATCGGGTTAATCGTTCCCGATTTATGAGATAGCATCTTTAATATTGGAACGGCCGCATTTTGGAATATAGCATGACGTAGTTGTAGATTATAAATATCAGATTGTTGGATACTGCATGTGCATTAAGTCTGAAGTAAATAAGAATACATTCAATTTTACAGTAACAATGGTAAAAAGTGGTGTACATTCTAGTAAAAATTTTTGTGTCATATTTTGTGGTATGAAAGTGTTTGTTACCATTAGGTTTTGCATTTAAGGTATTAAAAACCACGATGTAGTACAGTGAGATTTTATTTGCTCATACTTTATCATTATTTCAGTCTATCCATAACCTCACTCGATACGACATAATCTTTAGCAATAATTTTGTTACGGAATCTTCATTAAAAATCGTTTGATGTTTAAATAACTATATAAAGGAATAATATGCAATGCAAGCAGTTTATAGGCCTATTGCTTACTTGTGATAATTTGTTACCACATAGGTAGATATAAGATTCAAAGTTTGTAAATAATAGTTGTATACTTTCTTTTTTTATCACACTGTTCATGTTATTGTTTTTAATTTAAATTTTGTAATTTGAATCAGGAAGTACAATGTTAAACTATGAATACATAAACGTAATTTAAAGTATAAAAATACACATACTGCCACAAAGTGATTTTAAGCAGTGTGAAACGCTGTCGGCTACAGTTAAAAATTATCAAAATAAAATATGTTATAGAGTTTAGGAAGTTAATACGAGTTAACTACTTACCAGGGGTCCATCGTCTACCATCGTTTGTGACAAAGTCTACGCCGGAAAATAATTTGTCACAAAACTCTTCGACATTGCTTGATTCTGGCAAACGACCAGAAATTCCCGAAATTACGACATCTTCCATTTTTAGTGAAGCGAAGGCGATTCAATTTAGAATGATGTGCCTGGACGAGGTGTTTATGGTTTCCTGCTGGACTTCTAGAACATAAACAGCATAATTTATTTTAATTGTATAATTATATATGTGTAGTATTATAAATGGACTAAATTGAGTAACCACAATCACAGTTTAGTATTTTAATAATATTGAGTTTTTCTAATAATATGTCCTTTTTTCGCACATCACGTAACTATTGTAGGCTATGTTGCAATAAAATATCATTTTCTGTGTTATTAAAGATAAATTATGTTCGTATGCACCTAAACATCTCTGCCGAAGATTCACAGGGCTGTTATTCCTATTCCTGAAATTTAGCGGTGTGACGAAGTGCTGCTAATGTACGGGACTCTTTTTGAGAAGACCCGTGTTTGATTACATGCTCCGGCCAGCTTAACGGCGCAGCTTATTAGGATCGTGTTGAAGCACGCAGAGCTTTAACAATCCTGATTTTCTTTCTGAAAACATTCCATGTGTTTTCATTAGGCTACGAAATAATTTAAGGACCCTTGCACAGGCCTATTTGTTTGCCACATACACTTTAGTTTCTAACAAGTATTATTATTATTAGTGCGAAAATTATTGGATTGGAACTTTTCACAGCGATTTTAATGTAAATAGTATTCATTTTCAGGTGCCTCTGAACAAAATATGCCTTTAGAGTGAGCCGAAATCTTATGCGAGTAGAACTATTAGCGAGTCCGAGCAAAAGTTAAAGCGCATATGAAAAAGAATGCTTGGCGTGCTTATTCGGAATAGAACGTTTACAGAGTTTTCTGGATAGTACAGAATTCAAATTATACATGGATAACCAGGCGCTATCGTGGATCTTAGGACATCCACATCAGTTGGGTAAATTGTGTAGATGGGTCTTACGTTTGAACAGGTTCAGATTTAAGATTCATCACATGAGCGGGAATGCTAATCCTGTGGCTGACGCGCTATCGCGGATGTTCGATGAAAGTCATTTCGAGCCCGTGCGAGAAGGCGAAATTGGAATAATTGGATCACTGTTATCATGTCCAGAGTCATTTACATCCATAGTAGACCATCATAAACTGGATGGATGATAAATGTAACGCTATCTGCGCAGGTATTGAATCGGGTACAGTTTCGACTTTTAGGAAAGAGAATAACATATTGTACTATCAACCTTCGGGTGGCGAGCGTAAGAGAGTGGTAGCCCCGAAATCGGTGCATAACATGATTATGCGTTACTACCACGACCAACCGGGAGGAGGTCATTGGGGGATATTGAAAACTAAATAAAAAATCAAAAGGGACTTTTATTGGGAGGGGATGAATGGTATGATTAAAAGATTCGTGGAAGGTTGTGATAGGTGTCAAAGATTTAAAGCCCCCAGAAATACTAGAGTGGGAATGTATGCAGCAGAGGATCCGTCTGCCCCGTGTCCATATAGATATTTTCGGTCCATTGGTAAGATCAAAAAAAGGAAATGTAGCAGTTTTAGTGGTGCTGGATATTTTTTCAAAATAAGTTTTCTTTTTGCCAGTTAAGAATATGAAAGTTATGACCCTTAGTACTGTTTTAAAGAATAACATCTGGAAAATTTTTGGGGCACCGGTGGAGATGGTCAGTGACAACGCGGCCTGTTTTACAGGGAAGGAGTTTAGGCAAATGTGTATGTCCTGGGGTATAAGGCACTCCTTTAGCAGCCCTCACCACCCCCAGGGAAACCAATTGGAAAGAGTTAACCTCAATTTGAAGGCAAGTCTCGGTACCTTCAGTGATCCAATACATAGTGAGTGGGACGTTCTATTGCAGTGGATCAATTTAGGTATGAATGATGCATATCATGGGGTCGCTGGAGAAAACCCAGCCTTCATATTTACAGGGAGAAGGTGTAACTCATCCGTTGTTAAACGTATGGGGAGTCCCATCAGTGGACTCGATGCTGTCGCAGGGGCAAAGAAAAGAGGTGTCACGTCGCGTCAAGGAACGCCTAGAGGAAGCCCAATGTGCGGGTACCTTGAGATATAATAAAGGCAGGGTGGATAACCCGTTTAGAGTGGGAGACCGGGTGCTGTGTCGAACCTTTCGTCTCTCCGATTTGACGCATAAAATCTCGGCCATATTATCCCCTCGATTTGAAGGCCCGTATCTGGTCAACAAAAAGCTTGGTGCCTCCACATGGAACTTGAGGAAAGAGGAGGACCCGTTGAGTATTAGGAAAGTGCACGTGTCTCACCTGAAACGGTATGTGGAGAGCAGATGAGTGTTCCTTTCTAAGTGTTTGTGTGTATTTCACTTTAATTGTTGCTGGCCAGCATTCTTGTTTCATGTTTGTGGATGATGTCGAGCGGAATGTAATTTTGTTAATGATTTAAGAAGTAGCGAGTAATATATTGTTTGAAAGTTATCTTAGATCTAATAAGTAAAAGTGTTTTTGGACTTGTACATAAAATTTTGTAGTATTTATATATTAGAAAACACACGAGAAATTTGTAGGGGGCGTGATATACATGAGACTGAGTGGAACAAAATTAGTGTGACATGGGTGATTAAGAGATGTTATTGTACCTGTGGTATTATCTCAACGTTTATACTCATTAACCTGAAGTGTCTGTGAATGCCTAGGTTTAGCATATTAGACATGTTCGTTGTGCAGTGGATTTCGGGATTGTTTCCTCTTCCTCACCGTGTGGGGGTTGGGGGGTAGGGCGGGGGATTTGAGCAGGTGGTCGGGTTCTCGGGTCACTGTTTTCAAATTATTTTGGATCGTCGTGTTATAATGGTTGTTTTTTGAGTTTGTTTTGTCTGGCTGATTTGGGTTTAGGTTATATATTTTTTTTCTTTGGAGAACCTTTAGCAGGATCCTCAAGGAATTTCAACCTCCTGTTCCTGATGTTGGTTCAAGTTTGTCGGTGAATCCGTCGGGTTGATTTATGATGGTGATATACTTGAGTAATCCGGGACTTCTGGGCTGCCCCATTCGCCTGCTCTACCCCTCTAACGGCCGTGGAGGGGCGGACTTGGTGGGGGGGAGCTCCCGAGGTCTCGGCAATAGAAGGAGTGTGAGGGGAAGGAGTGGCGTCGACGATAGGAGAGCGGACGAGCTCGTAGCTTCCCTAGTAAAGCAGTCGCTGAAGTGAAGGTGGAGACCGAAGTATGGTCGGAGTCAGGATATCCGGATACTATGTGGGGAACATGCTTGGGCATGTTCATTACTAGGTAACTTCTCTTAGCCATGTGACAGTTTCAGAAGAGAAGAAAAGCCGCTGTTATAATATATATTGGCTTGCGGCGATCTTGTGTAACTGAGGGTCGCCGTCGACGTGGACTTTTGGTGAGTTATGCAGCAGTGAGTGCTGTACCATTTTCCATCTGGAACATTCGACTGCCCCCAAATCTGCATTGGGAACACTGAGGGATAGTCGGCATTAGCGTGTCGTCTGTGGTTCAATGCTCCCGAAGTAGGAAACCTCACGCCGCAGGATTGGACTGCCGATTAGAATTTTGGGATGTAAATTCGACGTCGGAGAAGAATACCTCGATAGGAAGGGTTTAAGGAAGGAAAGAACGAATGAGGACGTTTACTTAATTGCGGGGCTCATTTGAGAGGGTTTGTGTGTTTCCCGAGCCCTTCGATTGGTGACTTAGAAGTAAATACGTTAAGAGCAGTTTTATTGATGTAATTCAACGAGTTTGGTGGCGAGGCGAGAAGGAACGCCTAAGGTTTAGTAAACTGGTTAAGTGGAAAGTGTGCCTTTGTAATAGTTTCCATTGTATTAGTAATATAAGTAGTAGGGAATAGTATGTCCTGGGACACTGGCTCCTGGCTGTGGGCACGTGGGCAAGGCCGCCATCTTGGATTACATCATGGCGGCCATTTTGTTGTGCACAGCAGCCATCTTGAATCAGTCCGCCATCTTGTATTAACACACGGCGGCCATTTATCACATGTCATGTCACATTATGCCATATCATGTCACATTATGTCATATCATGTCACACTATGTCATATCATGTCACACTATGTCACATTATGTCATATCATGTCTTATGCCATATGTTATGCCTTATGCCATATGTTATGTCTTATGCCATGTGTTATGTCTTATGCCATATGTTATGCCATATGTTATGTCCTGCATTATGTCTTATGCCATATGTTATGTCTTATGCCATATGTCATGTCACATCATATCGCCCATCTTGTCGTGTCCTCTATCTTGTTTCCAACAGTCATTTGTTTGAGGGAATTTTTTCCTGCAGGACGAAATTTTTTCCCTCGAAATTTCCCTCTTCGTCTGCTGGGGAGGTCATATCCATCATTAGGTACTAGGCAGCGCTAGTGTCGCAGTTTGTTTCCATCATTGCCTGCTAGGTGGTGCTGCAGTCGATGCCCACCATGTTTGTTCCAACGTCTACATCGCCGTCTGCTAGAGTGTTCTAGTATCGCTATTGATGTAAGATCGAAGTTGCTTGTGTTTGTATATGGGAGAATAGACCTTATGGTTTTAGTTTTAGAGAGTTAAAAAATTTTAGTTCACCGGGTGTTGGGCGCAAACTGCTGCCTCTTACGTTACTAGACATGTGCCCTAGCCCACTGAGCTACGAGTACATTGACAAGAGGACACTGTTAAATAGTGTATACATAAAAATAACTTTTTGTACCAGATAAATGTTCACATATAATTTTATTTTATTTTTAGCATACCTATGTCTTATTGATTATATATATGTATTACATAGTATTAACTATTTCTATCCTACGAAACCTCAAAGCGGGCAATTGAATCATTTTCATATGATTCAAAATAAATGCACGAACGAAACCTCAAAGCGGGCAATTGAATCATTTTCATATGATTCAGAAAACCTCGACGAAATGCACGCATGAAACCTCAAAGCGGGCAATTGAATCATTTTCACATGATAAAAATAAATGCACGAACGAAACCTCAAAGCGGGCAATTGAATCATTTTCATATGATTCAGAAAACCTCGACGAAATGCACGCATGAAACCTCAAAGCAGGCAATTGAATCATTTTCACATGATTCAAATAAATGCACGCACGAAACCCCAAAGCGGGCAACTGAATCATTTGGACACAGGCTTCAGGACGAGGAGTAGCCGCCGTCATCAAAATCCACAACGATAAGCACCTTGCCATCAGCCACCTAGAACTAGTAACTATTTCTGCTCTACGAATCCTCGAAAGCGGGCAATTGAATCGTAAAAAGTTTGCAAAGCGGGTAAGTAAATAACTTACATTTATCAAATAAAACGGCGCTGTACGATTTTATAGACAGATCCAAGACGCATGCCTCGTAGACTGTGACTTGAGAAAAAAAATCGAAACATCTTGTATTTTTAGAAAATGAAATGTCATATAATCGACTGAATTGGTTCAGAGATATCCGAGACATAGACTACTGTATGCAAGAGGGGTCTAATCCAACACCTTGGACTTTTTTTTACCACAGTGTACATCTGAAATGTGATATAATACACTGAATTAATTTCAATATCTAGATATATATATATTTTAGAAGCCTCACAGGTGATGAAGTGAGAATTTTTTTGGTCAAGCTCGATTCCCACATATGAAAATCTGGAGACTGACCTCACAAAACTTGATGGGAAGGCGAGTATCCTAACCATTGCTATTTTTCTGCCATCTCGCTGGAGCACAGACGCTCTTGTCCGTAAAACGAATTCTTAGCTATCGACTTGGTACAAACTGTCTATTATTTTCGCATAGCACATGTTGGTAATATGGTGACGATATTGTTTCCCTCTGTAGTCTACCAGCAACAATATAAAGCGCGTTTTCTTGATCATTTGTTATTCAGTTTGCTGAGAACTGTCAACACGGAATAATTTCATCCAGCGAATCATTATGTCATTGCGACACCAGGCTTAAGTAGGGTATCGTACTGTTACTGGTCACGCAGTCTATTGCGAAGCTTTACAGAAATATGTGATGGTTCTTATCACAGCCTTTATATAAGCGAACCACTAAGCCACGAACCATATTGTCAAATCATTGATTGTACTACTTATGGGCACTGTGCAGTCTTCCACATGCGGCAAGAAACACAGTTACCCTGCTCCGAGGAGGACGTAATGAGATTTTCATGTGTCTACGACAAGAAGGTACGACTTAATACTGAAGACTAAAGTAAATTGTGATGGCATGCAGCAGCGAAAAGGCAAGGGCTAGGTGTACACTGCCGTGTGCAAGAAAATTGGGAGAAGATGACTACAACCCTGTTGATCGCAACCAATCATCAGTTGCAGTAACACCAGCATGGATTCATTCAACAAGTCAAAGAGGTATTGATAGACACTTGATTTCGATGTAAGTCAGCAGTAATAGGCGTTATAACTTTCGTCTGTACCAACTTCCAACAAGTATTGTTTGGGTGTTTTCGTGTGCACTATGACTAACCAAGAGGACAATGTATTTTTTTTTACTAGCATAAATTGAGCTACTGATCCCTCAGTTGTTAACTGATCGCTAAAGAGTACACATCTTCCAACAGTGTTCTCGGGCAAGAATGAATACTATGAATGATGAACTACCAGTCGCTGCTCAGTGTACGCCTGCGAAAGACCTTTTTCCAGCAACGAAGAAGCACAGCTGTGATTTTTGCAACAAGACATTCAGTAAATCGCATAGTGCGAGAAGACATGAAAAGTGGATATGTGTGAAAAACCCGTCTCGCAGGCAGCTGCGTTGTGATATGTGCCGTATGAAAATAGCAAGACAAGATCTTATGAAGAGACATCGTGCCTCGTGTAAAGAACTTGTACCTTTACCTGTGAATCGCTATTTGCGGAAGTTTCGATCATCAAGTTGCAAAATGGAACCTACAGAAGTGAAAACTGATTCCACAACAGAGCCGAAGACATCAGAATTGACATCCTCATCATACAGACATTCATGTAGCTACTGTAACAAAACATTTTCATGTGCTCGTAATGCAAACAGACATGCAGCCCACAAATGTAAAATGAATCCTAATTGTGAAGCTTACAGATGTGATAGCTGCAATAATTTGTTTGCACGTGTTGACAATCTAAACAAACACCAGAAAATATGCACAGGACCTGTTTCCCTTTCAAAACCATTATTACCATCACCACAGAAAAGAAATAAGACTTGTAAATGGTGCTGCTGAAAATGACGATGAAGAAATGCGTACTACAACAATAACTTCTGATCAACATGCGAACACTGTGGACAATTCTGTGAACAATGCAACAACATCAAGATACAAGTGCAGACAATGCAACAAGGCTTTTGCTACGAGTTCCAATATGAGACGTCATGAGAGAAGTAAAAAGTGTGTTAAGGGAAAAGGTTATGCTTATTACACGAAAACTTGTTTTAAATGCAATCTTCCATTCAAGTGATATAAACGAAAAGATATTCAGGATGATGTTCTTAGCCGTAAGATTCATCGCGAACAGGAAGCTGCATGTAACAAGGCATGTAAGGAGCATGTACTCGTAGCTCAGTGGGCTAGGGCACATGTCTAGTGACGTAAGGGGCGGCAGTTTGCGCCCAACACCCGGCGAACTAAAAATTTTGAACTCTCTAAAAATAAAATCATAAGGTCTATTCTCCCATATACAAACACAAGCAACTTCGACCTTACATCAATAGCGATACTAGAGCACTCTAGCAGACGGCGATGTAGACGTTGGAACAAACATGGCGGATGTCGACTGCAGCAGCACCACCTAGCAGTCAATGATGGATACAATCTGCGACTCTAGCGCCGCCTAGTACCTAATGATGGACATGACCTCCCCAGCAGACGAAGAGGGAAATTTCGAGGGAAAAAATTCCCTCCTGCAGGGAAAAATTCCCTCAAACATATGACTGTTGGAAACAAGATGGAGGACACGACAAGATGGGCGATATGATGTGACATGACATATGGCATAAGACATAACATATGGCATAAGACATAACGTAAGACATAACATATGGCATAACATATGGCATAAGACATAACATAAGAAATAAGTCATAACATAAGACATAATGTGACATATGACATAATGTGATATAGTGTGACATTATATGATGTAATGTGATATGATATGACATAGTGTGACATGATATGACATAATGTGACATGATATGACAATGTGACATGATATGACATAATGTGACATGACATGTGACAAAATGGCCACCATGCACAACAAAATAGCCGCCATGATGTAATACAAGATGGCAGACTGATTCAAGATGGCCGCATTGCACAACAAAATGGCCGCCGTGATGTAATCCAAGATGGCGGCCTTGCCCACGTGCCCACAGCCAGGAGCCAGTGTCCCAGGACTTACTATTCCCTACTACTAATATAGTAATACAGGTATTTACCGAGACGATGCAACGGACATTCTAATGTATTATTGGTCCGATTGTAATTGTTAGAGTTTGTGTGAGGAAAACCATTGTAGATTGTAGAGATGAGTACGAAAGAACCGTATTTTAAGAGAAAATATATGTCATTTAGTTTCTCAAAAAGTTGCAATTTGTCATTGCTAATTTAGCTTGCCTGTTTCCATAGCCTAGAGTGTAAATGTTGACAGAAGATGCTTGCTCTGTGGTGGATTTGCACCTTAAGTGCGGTGTTTTGGAGACCTTCTCCAGTTAAGTTAAATGCATTCCTAGTACCTTCTATGAGTTGTTTCGGCGCAACCTTTCGAAGCGTGCGATAAAAATACAGTGTTGTCGCTGAAAGTTTCAGAGTAAAAACGGTTCGGCGAGAACTTCGCACGCTAGTTCAGCGCTTGGCTCGTTGTGGCGTTGTGGCATTTGATGTACACTTTAAGGTCGACCTTTATCTCCGTCACTTCAGAGCCTCTAACACGCAGGTTACGCTGCACCCTTAGTTTCAGTTTTCCGTGGTTTCCAGAAATCGGTCCGGGCGAATGCTCATATGGTACCTTAACATAGGCCGTGGCTAATTCCTCTCCCAGTACGAGTGAAGAGTTATGTGTGAATTGTGAAGCTATCCCACACCTATTGTAGCAAAGCCATCTGTGGCTTTACTTCTGTCACTATTGGATGGCTGCTGGCTTAGAATACTTATGGCTTAGTATTTGTGGCCCAGTTGTGGTTAATTGCTGGCGATGGGACGTTTTGGCACGCTATCTATCGCACGTTGAGACGGGATTTCGATGGAAAAGTAACTGATGGTTGTCAGACGGTGAACTGCTAATGGTCTATAAATGATTTACCAATTATTTCATTATCTAAATATAGTTTATTAATAGCATCTTTTTCATCAATTGGGTCAGCAACATTTACACGTCTACGACTGAGACTATATATATATATATATATATATATATATATATATATATATATATATATATATATATATATATATATATATATATATATATAAACTAGTTGTGAAATCAAAGTATTGTTACATGTTTGAGAGCACAAACTTTATATGTGGGCAATTCCCATGAGTTCTTTGGGATAGAGGTCTTATAATTACAAATAAAAGAGTTAAATTAAGTACTGGATTTAATAGCTCACAAAGCTACGAAATACACAAAACAGTAATCAACTAAAACTCTCACAACACAATTAGTTATGCACACAATTACTCCTGTGTCACAGACACG
>PNEQ01065084.1:0-17027 GCA_003012365.1 Medauroidea extradentata
AAACGACATTCCACCCCCCACCCCTTTTCCCTCAAGCCTGCTTTTCGACCGTTGTTTACGATTCACGCCATTACCCTTTCGGACGAATTCGACGCCCGAATACGGAATTGCATCCCCCTTCCCTGCTTGACCTCACGCCTGTTTTCGGAATCCCAATTCGGCTGCAAGGCAAGCGGTGGTTGAAACAAAAAAACATCTCGCCCGGCAAACTGTTGAAACAGCTGAAGTGGTCGCGTGTCGTGTAAGGTCTCGCTTTCGACTGATTAAGCGGTAAACTTAGAACGGTTAACATACTGTAACCGCGTTATCACAATCAAACTGGAGTGTCTGGAACAAGAGACAAAAATAAATGAAAAATACGTTTGTTTAAAAAGAATAGTCTTTAAGTTAGAAACTTTTTGATTTCATAAATAAACACATTCTGCAACATAGTAAATTTAGAGGTTTTGAAATAAAATTGGTAAAAAATATATTAGAAAAAATTCTATCCCGCTGACCTGTATGTTTCAAAACAGATTCTTGCATAGATAAATAAATGTATTTGAAGTGTCAATATTTTATTTTGTCAATAGATCTTAAAAATAAGAATTTGTAATATTAATATATAAAATGAAGTATCCTGACCGACACACTCACTCACTCACTCACTCACTCACTCAACAACGCACAGCCCAAACAGCTGGACCTACAACCATTAAATGTTGAGGGAAGCTTCCCCTTGCCTCGTAGGCACCCATTGAGAATGGATTTTTCGAAATTCGGTAATTAAGGGGACGAAAAGGGGTGAAATGTGTTTTCAAAGAATCCCTGATATCTCACTAACCGGAAAAGCTATCATAATTTTTTTAACTTCAAAATATTTCCAAAACCATTGTATATTTGTGAATTTTTTCTATTTTACGAAATTCGAAAATTATTGGTGTGAAAAGCCGTAAATGTGTTTTTCATTATATCGTGATTTCTCCTGAATCATTTCAGATTGTGCGGTGTTTTTTTTTTTTTTATAATGATGCTTAAGTAAATATCTAAAAAGAATTTTTAAAATTATTCGAAATTCGTCTTTGAAAGCTCTTAAAAACACAACTTGTTTTTAATTAATCCCACTGATATCCTAAACCAGTGAAAATATTGAAATAATTTTTGCTTAAAATAAATCTTACGTAAATATCAAATAAGTAATTTCAGGATTTTTCGAAATTTGTCCTTGAAAGCTGTTTAAAAAGTAAAATATGTTTTAAAATAATCATCTGTACCGTTTATACCCGTTGAGATATCGAGATGATTTCTTGATAAGAATGAAGCTTATGTAAATATCTACAAATCGAATTCAGGATTTTATGAAATTCGAAAATTAAGGATGTGAAAAGAAGTAAAATGTTACAGCCTCCCGAAAAAAGAGAATGATCATGGAGAAATAATTCAACAGTTGTTTCTTTTTGCCAACCTACTAATAAATGAAAACTTTTTGGACTGTAGCCTGTACATACGAAATAATTATCACGGCCTGCCTTTAAGAGTGCGTGGTAGATAAATAAACGCTGAAAATATCAATTGATGTATACACTTTTATCGAAACCAATATGGATAAAATACCCAATGACAATCCTAGACAATGGTATTTGCCAACTTTATGAGTAAATTTTTATCCAGAATTACTCATTCGTTACGCGTGATCTCTTGCGCCGCAGTTAAATGCACGGTGTTTCGGCGTCAGGGGTTGTGCCTCAGAAGTTTGCAACACTGGAAGCAATTTTGTTTAAAACGTTGGCTAAAACTATTGTCTAGGATTGTTAATGAATGACCGTTTAAAAATTTTGCACCCCGTTTTGCCCCTGTCCCTTTTTGTCTTATATATTTGTGTGTGTTTCTGTATGTATATATATATATATATATATATATATATATATATATATATATATATATATATATATATATATATATAGTTATGTACACATACGTGTGTTTATTATATGCATATATGTACTTACAAAGAACGTTAACGCTCAGACAAATAATTCGAACCATTATACTTTTAAAGAAATTTTTCGTTGACAAAGGTTTGTTTGAAAGAGTTTCCTTTGGGATTGAGCCAGTTCGGAGTAATTATTCTTAACACTGATCCCGCATTTAAACTCCTTGACTAGATAAACATTTAAACTGTGTGAGGAAAATCCACCCCTGCACTGTCGGACCGCAGTACGTCATGAATTCACGTCAGGTAGAGGCTATCGCACGACTGCACCCTCTCGCTGTGACAACATAACGCGACACGGATGGAAAGCTCGGGGCGGGCTCCTTGTTTGCAGCGTGATTGTCGAGAATGCACACATGAAATTACCATCAACCCCCGCCCCCCCTCCTCGACAAACTAAACCGCCCGCGAGATAGCCGTGGACGCAGAGCAAACGGCGACGGCGCGGACCACATTTTCAATCACACTGCCGGCCGGGGGTCTTCGGATGTGTGTCCGCACACGCGGTGTGTGCGGGAAGAATGGAAAATCATACACGGTCGTGCCGAGTCCTGGGTCGAGTCAACACACACACGGCGTGGGCCCCACGTCGTGCAGCAGTAGCTGATTGCAGCGGTGGTCTGGCGGATTAAACAACTCCCCCGCACGTCAAACACGCGCGACACTCGGGCCGATGTTTTCTCTCGCCCGAGCTACGGCAAAGTAAATCCCCGGGCAAGCCCGCCCCGAGTCTTCAAACGTTTGCGCTGCCGCCTCGCGGTTCGCATCGCTGCGCAATCATCATCCGTGCGTGAGCGTGTTTGTGTGCGTGTGTGTGTGTGTGTGGATACAGGAGGTTTTTCGAAGCACGCGTGCGCGCCCGAGGGAAAATGTTTTCCCGATCATCCGTTAACGCGGCGCGGCGGAGCGGTCGTCGCTTGGTTTGATGACGCGAAACGTTAGGTGTACTTGGCGAAATTTCTTTGTCCCTATCCCCCCTCCCGTCATCGACCTTCTTCCCGTGCCTATGATTGCTGAATTTACCGCGGGCAATACTATATAAATATATACAAACAAACAAACATACATACATACATACATACATCATATTCATGCATACATACATAGGAGTGTGTGTTAAATAAACAAAAATTTGTTAAAATAATTAAATGTAAGGAGAAATTAATAAGTTTCAGGGTGCTGTTTAATGATAACAACATATGCAATCTCACAAAAATATCGGGGTCCATCTATTTTTAAAGGAATTTTTTAGTAATGAATGACATGGTTTCTAACAGGAGACCCCACTGAACAAAATATGTCGTCTTGTCGCAACACCTTCAAGTGAACCTTTTTCGATGAAATGAAAGATAATGTAGGAGCCTTACAGGTGGGCAACACGCGATGCACAGTAGGTTCGAGCAACACCATTATTTACTGAAGATCAAAGTTATTCAAAACAATTTTTCACTGATTGAAGATTTTATATATTATTGAACCAACCCTGCAGATTCATTCTTTATTCCTCCTTTATTTTGTTTATTTAAAGAAATGTTTGTATTAGATTAATTTTCAATTACCCATTTTCTCCCTTGATATTTGTACCAACCAAAAACTTGCTCTGTAAACCATTACCTCACTTTTACCATTAATCATCTCACAAAGTTTGTAACACGCTTTAAACACACGCACACACATACATATATGCATATAATCAAAGTAATTTACACGTTTTTAAAAATGTAGTTTTTTATTTAATTACTCAATATGCTAAGTTTACGTAAGAATACGAAACGTATTTCTCTCATTTCTGTCTAAAAATTGCAAAGTTGTATTTCTTCTAATAGGATGATCACCTATGCTTCTGTGAACGTTACCACACACACACACACACACACACACACACACACACACACACACACACACACACATATATATATATATATATATATATATATATATATATATATATATATATATGAAGTTTCTGTTACGTAGGACGTGTGCCATTTCAATATGATCTAGATATAATACTTTGAAAGATCTGAGTAAACGGGAGAGACAGAGAGTGAGAGATAGAGAAAGAGGTAGTTTAAGATGTCCGTAGAATCTTCGGAGTTACCAACAGTAAAAAAATACTTGTGAAAAATGTGAAGCTGTTTAAATCCGTACATGGAACACAGTATTTTTTATAAATCAATCTGCTTGAAAAATTATGTAGATGAAGACCGACGACCTGCATTTGACAAAAGAATGACGAAATCCTTGGGACGAAATGACTATCCTTTATTGTCCTAAGCCGGAAACAGGCCGCAACAGTTCACAGAAGACTTCCTTTCAATGACGTCTGTCAGTCGCCCTCTATGATAGTGGTTTTCGCGAGGGTGGTCGGAGAATCTGCCTGTAACCGCGTCATCATCAGCTGATGGCGAGCCTGGGTTGGCTCATCCACGCTCCGTAGATACCTCCAGATAACTGTCTCCAGACGGACTCGTACGTCATCTACTGACCAACAGTCCCGTGACCTGTGACTCGGACCTCGGACCACCAGGGACGACTCATGGAAGACAAATAGTTGTCCTCAGATACGCCGGCCGCGGAACCGTCATGCCAGTGCGATAGGTCTCTCGGCAAACAACTGGCCTTCGACGACGTGGGGGATTCCTGTTGCGACGCGACCGCAAAAGAGTTTCGGCGTAGGTCGCACTAAGGAACTCGGGAAACACAAGAATCTCTATTGCGATTTACGTAAGCTTTCCTAAACCGCATTCCGGTAAAAATACGAAGTAAAACTAACAGAATGTCCTTGCAGATTTGACGTATGTATAATGTCTTTACGGTAAAGTGAGCACATCTTAAGGGTGCCGCCTACCATGCGCTTAAAATGCGTTGCAGTATGTTCGTAAATACGTTTTTTTTACCAACCCTATTGCACACGTGCCCGTTGTGGCAATGTACGAAAAGAAAACACACTTCAAACGATGATGGAAATGTAATTTCAAAGCATCAAGTCCATTAGAAAAACTATTTCGGTGCCCCTCAAATTGCTAAAAACAGTTTTTCCAACCTGTTATAACTGCAAAAATACTCACGTTATTCGTGTGGAACTGCTTTAGAAATATGCAATGGACTTTGCTTAAAACTTTCCACCAATAAAGTATGGGGTCATCACTGAAAGTGTCAGTCAGGCGAGTGATCTACGATACCACTGCACGTCGCTTCAGTGTCTTGCGGTAGACGTGATACGGCACCAGATGAGCCGGTCAACATAGCCCTTGGTGCCGTGTCTCACTCACACAAACACACGGCCAGTAGGCGGGCGCCTTAAGGTTGTTCAAATGCGATAAAATCGTAATATTATATTTATATTAAATAGTGTTAGTTTTGTAGACGATACTTGTGAGTGCAGTTACCTCTTATGAAACTATTTTAACTCGCATAGTTTTCTCATAACTCTGCGCCAAAGTAAAAATTGGCATGTTCTGCTGCCATGAAAATAGTTAAAACCAATTGACTTACGTAAGTTAAATAATTCACAGTCAAATAACATGCCTCGGGCTACGTAATAAAACATTTTTAAATAATCCCGTGAACTATTTTTGTATTTAAAAAAATTGCTGAATTTTCAACTTTTTTTCCTGTACTTTTGCGATTTTTAAAAAATTCAAAATATTTCGCTAATGGTCTTTCAAATACTTTATTGCATAGTTCATGGGATGTAATATCACAGTGAATTATTTTATTCAAGTAGGTCAGTTGGTTTTCACTATTTGCATGGCAACAGAACAAGCAAATTTTGACTTTGTCGCACGGTTATGAGAAAACTTTGAGAGCTAAAATTGTTTCATAAGAGGAAAGTGTACTCATAAGTATTATCTATAAAACTAACACAATTTCATATGAATATAAAATTATGATTTTATCGCACAGGAACAGCCTTAAGAAGACATGGTGCATAAATCTGCTCTAAGAGCATAACTTTAAAATTTTAGATTTCTCGAAGCTAATTTACAAAAAAAAAAAAAAAAAAAAAAAACAGTAATCCTAGACAACTCTGCCAACTTTCTGAGCTAAAATTTTATCTCGTGTAACAATTTTCTGAAGATAAATCCTGGATACTGAAATCTCGTACACTTAATTACGGCGCAAGAGATTACGCTTAACGAATGCATAATTCTGGGTAAATGTTTGCTCGTAAAGTTGGCAAATATTATTGACCAGGATTATTGTTTTGTAGTTTTCCCAAATTGACTTTCAACGACGTGTAGATTTCAATTGGAGTTTTCAGTGTTTATTTATGTCATACACTCTTGAAGCCATGGCTATGGTTTCCTCAAAACAATTAATATAGTTCCGTATGAGGTTAAAATAAACATTGTCATGTGACTAATAAACATAATATACTCTGGTGCTTGCAAAATAAATGCCTGATAAAAAAGTACATATGTCAGTAATAAATTACTGTTGTATGGACCATACAACGTGTTTATGTTAGAGTGAATAGCCTATATGCATGTACTGACATTTTAGTCAAACCAATTATGATTTTTTTAGACTCGGTATATCTCTAACTGTCATATACTTCTATACCACTACTAACGCTCACACATGAGTTAAAAATAAGGAATTAGGGGTGCTATTGAAACGTACTTTCGTAGATAAATAACATTTCCTTCGTGACGTTTAAGAATACCAAATAATTTTTTTAATGATATCATGCAGCTATTAGCAGTAATTTTATACTTCATGTCGTGTGTCCGTAAATTCAATAGCCAAACTCCAGATATAGTTTCTCTGGATCAACTCAAACATTGAATGTACACTTATTTCAGTGTAATACATATTTTCTTTCTCCAAATGGTTTGAGTATTCAAAATTGTGGCGTACAATATCCTATATAAAGAATACGCAATGTAGTGGGACCATGTGCGTAGAACAGCTCTTTATACTGTATTATACGCATCAATATACAAATAAGATGAGCCAAACATTTCAATTTAAAGTGGAGGTAAATTTGCCGCCCAACTTTATGATCGAACGTGTTCCTCTCTTAATGGCAATAAGTCAGTCCACTTAAAAGTCGTGGTTTGATCACAATTTTCAATCCTTTAAGCTTGGACTATGCCTAAATGTAAAATTTCGCGTTTTAAGCCACATTTATACCTACCGGTTAAATAACAGCGGCTCTCGTGAGCATAGTTTGTTCTAAACTTCAAGCTTGTAAACTCAAACTTGAAAAATTCTGTTCTCGAACTATTATTAAATGGGCGCAAACATTCACGGTAAAGCGATCATTACTATGTGTGACCGTTTTGACAAAGAGTATGGTACTATACATAGGCGTATAATTAGGGTTTATTATTTACACTGTTATGCTTAGCAGAATGATATATGCATTATCTGAAAGCAAAATATAGTGATTTTAAAAGTGCCCAGATTACTGTGAATACCGTACATCAAACACTAACATATAGTTCTGTAGAATGCGTACAGACATGTTTCTTCCACTATGTTATATTATTTATATATTTTTTAATTTGTTGTATTTAAAACGCATTGTTTTTAATTCTCTGACATTTGCTGTATATATGATACACTGTAAAAAAACTTCCTATAACGTTTAGGAAGTTATTATCCCAGATGCAGTATGCGACAGTCACCATACTTCCGTCTTGTAAATATGCAAACCTTTACAGTTGTTACAATACAAGTCTGGTATCTTCAGTATACATTTGACTGTTTTATAATTAGGTTTAGGAGTGCTACCATGGATGTCTGGGAAACTATTCTACTATACCTACTTTCTTAGCGCTCCTATACGCACGTCTGGTAAATTTACAAACTATTTTTTAGAGTGTAGATAATTCCATAAACAAGACGTGAGACCTACCAATGTAAAAAAATAATTGGTTTTCTAAAACCAATTGGCGAAAATCCAAGAAAGAACTATTGTAGAAAATGATTTTTGCAAACTTAATTAACAAATACGTTGCCCAAGTGAAGTGTTAAGATATTGCACCAAATGTGTATAGTGTTTGTCTATGGTAACTTTCGTGTTGTAGTTCAGTCTTTGTTTGTAGCTATGACGGCGTTGGCGTGTGTTAAAGGAACTTAGTATCGAAGAAATTCAACATATCTAAATGCAGACTAAACTTAAAGTTACTGTGTGCCGTTCAGACCTCTCGCCTCCCACCAAGGCGATCCGGGTTCGATTCCCGGCTAGGTCGGTTACCGGAGTTTCGCATCCGGCGCTGCTCCATTCTCACATCATATCACCGCCACTAGCGTTAAAAACCTCGACGTAAAGAGTGTTCAGGTGGTAAAATTTCATAATTATATATTTTCACGGCATAGTGTTCGTTTGATACGCGTTACTTGTGACTACATTTTCCACTTATAAAAATATTTTTTAGCCCTCAGTTTTCCCACAGCAGCATGCCAAAGACAGATTTTACAAGTTACGGGAACATAGGGATAATAAAAACCGAGAGACTTACTCGAATGAAATAATTTACACTGAAATTAGATACAATGGGCCATATGCTAGCATATTTAAAACACTCAACAATGTAAATAAGTATTTTTTTAATTGCCAAAAATGAAATAAACTGTCATCATTTTCAGATTATTTTTTTAAAGTTCAAAGGATGCGTGTTTTTAAATATTTTCGCACATTGTCGAAAATATTTCATTTCAGTGATAGTAAAGACACTTCGTTTTTGTTATTCCTATGTTCCCATAACTCGCAAATTTTGACTTTGTCGTGTCGCTGCGAGAGCTAAAAAGATTTTACAAGTGGAAAATGTAGGCTCAAGTAACGCCTATAAATCTAATACTATGTCTTGCAAATATAAATTCAATCATACGTGAACGAGCTCAAGAGCTAACAAGAACCGCTCACTCACTGTGTGCTCAAGACTGCTGTTGTTGGCCGACGGTAAGTGTGGAGCGTTTGAAGGACTTATAATGCCAATGATACAATGCCAACTGAAAAATGTTCAATATCCCGCAATACGGACACACAAAAGTACGAAGGCCAGGACCCATTATTAGAGGCACGATTATTTTGCGTATTGATTCTAGGTCAGATTGAACGTCAATAACGTATATTTCACTCCTCCTCTTGTGATTAGACGAGAGCGGTTTTAACACACATTTGACGACTGCAAGCCAGTTATAAATAAGGAAACAAGTCGCGGAGATATCACGTGCTACACGTTTGTACTGTTAGAAGCCAGTGGATATTCGACTTCAACCGGTACACGTATATAACTGAGAAGTCTATGCTGTTGCCGGACGAATACGCGAAATACTCGTGCCTCTACCCATTATTAATAACGTCATGCAGTGTGACTGGTATAGGCCAGTTAATTCTAACTTGTCGAGTGCGAAAATTGCATGTTTCTATTTATGACGCTAAAATGTAAATCTGACTCCTGCCGTGATATATTACATTAGAGATGCTTAGAGGTACGTCAATTTCGCGGATTCATCTGGCAGCAGCCTCGACTTGTCAGTCCTATACACCCACTGGCCACAATCGATTATCTATTGGCTTATAACGGTACAAGCAGGTAGCAAGCGATAGCACTTAGCATTATTTCCTTATTTACTGCTGGCTTGCAGTAATCAAACGCGTTTCGTAACAGCCGTCAGCAAGTCACAGACATGACAATGAAGTATACATAATCGGTGTTCAACCTGACCTGGAATGTATCTGCGAAATTTACTTACCTCTAGAGATGCTTCATTTGGACGACGTATTGTTACAAAATTTAGCCGGGAAGGGGAATATAAATAAATCAGAGATGAAAGGTAACAGAGTTTATTATAATAGAGAACAAGGAATAACAGCAATACAGAAATAGAGGCGAGTGGAAGGGTTAGAGTAAGGCGAGAGAGGAGATAGGTACGGGATCGCTCTCCTTCCCTAAACCAACAGGAACTCACCGCTCGTACCAGCGTTGGAGCTAGTTCTCTAGCCAGAGGTCGCACCCAGACTCGAACCCAGAGTCCCTAGGTACGGTCGCCGCCCGAGCAGAAGACTCACTCGTCGACTCTCTTCTCCAACTCCAACTCCCCCTGATAGCTAGCTCGATCTCTATACCATTCTTCGTATCCCCACTAGGCCGTCAAAATCCTCCCTTCTGATTGGCTCCCAACTATGTCCAGAGGTGGAGCAATCCCTGCTGAATCCAGGAGTTTGCAAGGTGTTGGGTAAGTGTTAAGACCCACTTAACTCTTCAAGACATCGGATTTCTGGGATACCACTGTTGCCGCAATCCGCCCTTTTTTGGTGACTTGTTGATTACCCGGCACCCACTTACTGCCTTTCTGCGACGCCACCGACGCCGCGGGATTGCGACACCGTAACAATACGTGCACACAATCACACAAAGATAAGAACAAAATGCCTGTATTTTTTTCCTCGTACTAATTTACAAAATTGTATATGATTCTGTTGATTTTTTCGGGTTACCGCTTGTGAACGTATTTTGCGTATTCGATGCCTACAATTGCAGAGCGGTAAGGGCGAAACAGCATCAGCATCAGCCCACCACCTCGCCATAGCCAATAGGCGAAAATCAATTAGCTTACGTGCAGTCTTTTTTGCCGATAACTCGCCTCTTTGTGATATTCAGTGGTGACCCTATCGTTTTATGACGTATTAAAGATAAAGTTGTTCTGCACACACCTACGTACATTTGTTATTTATTTATTTATTTATTTTAATTTCTGCACCAAGATTTTTATACCTGAAACAGGATTGCAGGAACACCAATTTTCGCGACTATCAGCCACGGGAAAACCAGCTTTAAACTACTCGAGAACAGATATACGGCGTACACACGTGTAACGAAGATATTTCTCAGTGTACGTTACACAAGCTCGTTGAGTTGTTTTCTAATAAACTTCCATCGGTCGAAACTCTACACACCGCTTAGCGGATCGGGCATGCGACCAGGTTAACATTAATGTATGTCTAAGGTATGCAAATGTTTAAAAAAAGAAAGGTTTTTTTAGGATATTGCATACGTTCTTAAAATTACAAATGACAGCTTGATAAAAATACCCTATTACTTAAGTTTAACACTGAAAACTATATTTTAAATATTATATTAAATTAAAGAACTGTATTATACTACATTCAAAATTTTTTTTCAAACCAACCAAATTTAATGTTAAATATTTCTTGAAATCACCGTATTGTCAGGAAGTAAGTATCTTTGTAATTTTACCGTCTTGAAATACATTTTAACATAGAGATATGAACTAACCAAATGGGCCTTACCATTTTTAAGTGCGTTGTATTCATGTCGATCCGGCAGCAAGGATAAATCTATTCAGTAATAGCTAAACTCAATTTCGGGTTTAATGGGAAATGAAGTTTAAATTAAAAACTTCTTTACTTATATATATTTATTAATTCGAAATAATAATTCTCTTCTACCATACATTTTGGCTTTTATACTGTAGGTCTAAGTCATATGAAAATAAGAAATATCCTTGAAACACACAAAATTATTTTCTGCCCTTAAACACTCCTCAATATGAGGCTGGCCTTGAACTGTTTTCTTAGTTGGTGGCTTAGAAGCTAAGGCGCAATAAGGGCTACACTGACTCGTACATAAAATGCTGCATCACCACTACGTGCCAAGCACTGAATTACCATGCAAGGTTTTCGTCTAACCGTTTTTAGCATGGGACTTCAAGCTGTGACCATATAGTTTAGTCTGCATTCAACTTCAATACATTATTTATTATCTGATTTTTGCATACCTCCAGTTAATACATTTTAAGGCACGTCAGTCTAGGAAACAGTGCTTATAAGGTGCATGGTATCTTAAAAACGCAATTCCGCTCTCGTCTAAAATGATTTTTCTTTTTCGTAAATAAGCGAACTGAGTGTACGTGAAACAGATATTATAAAGTGAACTTTCCGACAAATTGCGACATGTTTGAAGTGTGTGGCAGGGCGAGGCACATGCATTTGTTCAAGTGACAGAAATTGTTTTCTAAATAGCACATTCCATAGATTTATTTTTGTTGTCATATAAATTAATACCCGAAAATAAGCCTAACCATAGTGTGAAATTTATTTACAAGAACGGGTGAAACATTTTTACATATTTCAATTCACGTTAAATTAATTTGTTAGGCTCCTACTCAATACATATTAATTATTTGGTTGGATAGTATTATACATTTAAAATTTTTAAATATAATTTGTGATCAAAACGATTACCAGTTACTGATTGCTAGAGACCTGAAAAATTCGCGGGTTCACAGACCTGTAGGCTATCTTGCAAGAATGTATGTGAACTGAAGCAGACAACAGATGCTCAGTAGCTGCTTGCTGTTAAAAGTGATATTTGTATGTACTAGTAACAATTTTATTATTGGCTCAGAGACTTCCAGGAGATGTCAAATAAGTCAGAGGCCAATGCGAAAGTGACGCAAACTTACAGTTGTTGCAATTCTAGCTTGTGTCCAAGTGAAAACGCGAATTTTCAGGTCCCTACTGATTGCCGTAAATGACCCACGTGTTAGAACTAAATGATATAATTGCTTCATGGCATTGCGGCGACTTAAACTGAAATTTGAATTTGTTATTATACAATTTCACGAATGTTGCCCGAAACAAGATATTGTCTTTTAAAAATGATAATAGTAATGTTATGAAGCATTAATTGTGTAATTTAATGTGGTAAGGCATTTTTTAAAACACGGTAAAACTGCTTTGTAATTTCCCCAAGCCAAAAATTATCATCAAAGTCTTTAGGGGGCGGGAGGGGGGAATCGCAGTTAACTTTTTTTTAGTAGTCTTAAAATAGGGACCCTGATTTTCGCGAAAAGATTTTTGCACCACATTTTTTCAAAGCCTTATATGCACACTTGCAGCTCTGATTCGTGGTCAGTGATTGGATATTAAAGTCGCAGCATTTCAGGGTTTCACCCGCTAATCACAGACGCGTGGTGTCGCAGTAACTTTGTTCTGATTGGCACAGTCAAATAAGTGACGGCTCTACACAAACAAACACTGCCAATAACCACGAAGCACAGCTACAGAAGTGCACATACGGCACTGAAACGAACTGGAGCAAATTTCTTCTCAAGAAAATCAAGGGTCTGTAAATTTAAGGCTTGCACCCGAGTTTCTACATTTTGATGATAATTATTATTTTTTAAACTTAAAGAGAGTTGATATCGTAAAATCGTTCCGTAACACTGTTTATAACTTCTTTTTTTTTTTTTTTTTTGCTACGTACTCTGATTTTGTCGATATATAATGCGATTCGATGGTAGCTAATTTTATATTTCCCTTTAAATGACAAAGTTTCTAAAATCGTTATGCTTTTTGTGTCGAAAAATTGTATTAAATAGTAAAACCAATATGCTACAACGTTAACAGAGCAATTTAACAGCATCGTCTCTTGTCGGGGTATAAAAAAAAATTCTCTCGAAAGCCTACAAACGTAGGCCTATGCCCTTAAAAGTCTAGGGACATCATAGTAGAGCCCACGATTATTCACGAAAATAATTCTGTGAAGAGTGAAGAGGTTTTGGTCAGCGCCTAACATCGAGGTCTTCAGCGCTGGTGAGGGGTGATATGATGTGAGTTTGGAGGAGCGCCAGAATGAACGGGAGGGGGAAACGGGAGATCCCCGAGAAAACCAGCGGCATCGTCACGATTCCCACATGCGAAAATCCGGGGACCGACCCCGCCGGGAATCGAACCCGGATCCTCTTGGTGGGAGGCGAGAGGTCTGACTCCTCTGCCGCCGCGGCCCCCAAAAATAATTATGCAACATTTTGTGTCAATGACTCATGTTCACGTCTGCATATCTGCTTCGTAGCTATTGGCAGAGAGTATGTGTGAAGAGGTGTGGCTCATTTGACTGTGCCAATGAGAATAAGGTTACTGACGTGTGATTTACGAGTAGCTTCCCAAGACGTTGAGAGTTAAAAACAGTCAATCACTGACCACGAAACAGAACTTCATATGTGCACATAAGGCATTGAAATTAACTGTTGCAGAATTATTTTCGCGAAAAATCGTGGGTTCTAATCATTAGCCTCGCTCGAGATCACAAAATCACGCTTGGAAACGAGTGAAGGCTGCCGAGATGACAAATTTTGATTTTACAACTTCCTGCTTTGACGCAACAGAAGAGTTGCCCTCTTCTGGAAGACGTTTCTCGGAAGGCGCGCACAGCAGGCCGGACTGCCCTCGGGAACATTATTTGCATTCCCAGTGCCGCGATAAACGCCAAGGGAAATATTTGTTTTCGGGTCCAGTTCTGTTTGCTCTGGTGGTAAGAGAGAATATGAGTCACGGACGATGTGCGTCAACTCCTTCAGTTTTATACCCTCCTGCTAACAGCGTTAGTATGATTATGTCCCAGCGACAGAACATGCCCCTCGCCAAAAACCTGTCGCACGCTTCGTTTTGGTCCCCGTGTTAGAGGGAGTTAGGACCGGCAAATTGTCACCTTCTAAGCTAATAGAGTAGCACGCATTTTACATTAACTTCTGGGCAAGAAGACATATTTCGTTTGCCGTGTGTTTAACGTACAGTAGCTACCATTCGAATTAAACCGTTAAAAAGTTTTGTTCCAAATCTTGAATCTGTAAATATTATGGAACCTCATGTCTACTGTATTTGCGATAATTATTTTGAGCTCAGCGGATAATTATGTTGTAATACAGTCTCCCAGCTCTACTGAAAATTATTTTTACTGCTGTGAAGTAAGTTTATTTAGACAAAATACTTTTCGGCTAAGAAGGTAGCAAAAATGTCTTTATTTCTTTAATTAAATAGGCAATTAACTAAAACCATAGTGAGTTTTGTCTTGGGAAAATTAGTCAACACAATAAGAACTATTTTCAGCCAATCGCGGAGTCGGTATAGCAATATTTTCTCTCTTGTAATCTCATAATAATAATAATAATCATCATCATCGCTGCAAAACTGACAAAATTAAGGACAATTCCTTAAGCTTAATGTAGGGCATCACAAGCGGAGTTAGAGTTTTTGGATTTTTGTATAGTTTAGTTGTTTAGAAATACTTATTAAAATGTAACATTATCGTACTCTAGTTAAATATGTTACCTTGCTAACTCATAAAAACATAACATATGACCAATACTTTGATGCCATAAATAATGAAATTATGAATATGTTCTCCCTTTTCCAGGGTCATTAAATAGGTTATACGGATATGAAAATTGGTGACTAATACCGAAGACATTAGTATAATATTAAAGTGCAAAAGTTAAAATTATTATTAATTGCAATGAAAATACTGATATGATTTGTAAATGGAAAGTCTAGCACGCTGCATGAGACCACACCTTAGTAGAGAGTGGTAAGTTAACGCTATAAATATGTATTAAAATATCCAGGTTTTTTAAGGACGATATAGCAAAACTAAAATAAAATAGTAATCCTAGACAACAGCGATTGGCAACTTTATGAACTAACGTTTAAGCCAGATTGTTGTATTAATTTTCCGTGAAATATTGCGCCGCCATTAAATGTACAAAATTTCGGCGTCAAATAAGGTGACATAAAAATACATCACTCGGGAGAAAAATTTTCTTAGAAAGTTGGAAAATACTGTTGCCAGGATTTCACTTCGCTGATATTTTCATTCTGTCTCCTATAAAGCTGCAGCTTTCATGTAATGCGTTACTTATGCAGTTATGTATTTACATATTCATTATTTTAAATTTGATTCTGAATATTGTTCAATTTCTACATATTTCAGCTAGAGACAATTTAGCAAAGTTAATATTTTTGTAATTGTACGTTTTGTACAATAACATGACCCAATCAAAAGTATTATGGAACTAACTCTAAATAAAACCTAATATATGACAAAAATAACATAATACAAAACGAATAAATACGCAAACAATTATGTATTAAATTTCAAATGTAAACCTTGAATTTTTTGTATGAAAAGAAAAGTAAAATTTCATTTCCAATTGGACAGTTAGAAATTGTATTTCAGTTTCTTAGGTGTCCTTAAAACTAAAGGAATAAACTATTACGATTTCATGGATTTACACTTGTGAAAAAACGTGCGTTGTGTATGACCTAGGTACTAGGGTGTTTAGTGCTAAACAGACACGTTTTCACTTGCTGTCTCGGAACGTGTACATAGTATAACTTATCATTAGGTTCCTTTAATTTTTAAATTTTCTTTTGCAGGATCAACTAATATCTGTATTTTTCATTAGGTTTTATTTTGAGCGTTTTGAAATATGTTTTCAAACTTTTGATAATTATATGAGTCACACACACAAAACACTGTATAGGTGATTCGGAATAAAGTGAACACTCAAAAAAGCCCTGATTAATTTCTATTTCCTGCCAGTTTATATCTTTCCGCCGATGTAAACACAAATAATGCCACGTGCTTTTATTTACATAGGGTCGTGCAATGTTTACAACAACATTAAACTGCTCCGATACATTTTAGCTACAATATCTACTCATTAAATGCACGGGGGCTGAATGTAAGATATAAAAAAAGTAATCTTAGTTATAAATACCTGCGAGTTAATGTCTGGTTTCTGTCCATCGACTAATCTAAACAACACGCGCTATTGCCGTTACGCATCTCGTAAATGAGGGCATATTTTAATTTAATTTGTAACGAAAAACCACCACTACAACAGACATGACACACGCTATTCAATAATTCAAGTTTCGTTCAGTTCTACTGCCACGAACAACGACGACGCACTTCAGAAACAATAATTAACGTATTTTCTTAATATGTGAAATAAAAAGTATGTTGTTTTTAGGCTGGCAAACGTAAAACATAATAGACAGAATACCGATGGTTTCACATCATTTCGGCAATGATACTCAAAGTAATTTCCAATACTTTTGAATGTGTATATACTCAAAAAGGGCAAACGCACGCAAATTATGCAACCAAATATGCAACTTGGCGGCGAGAACCTAACTCTGATGCCACCTGTTGGTGGAGTTTTGAACTGTCTGAGGCACGGAGCAAGCGATAACGGCCACGGCGAGTCGAGGTCGACGATAGCGTCACAG
>PNEQ01065084.1:17127-32002 GCA_003012365.1 Medauroidea extradentata
GGTCGAGTTCGTCATATGTTCTTTCACTAATGTTGTATTCAAATAGGAAAATACACGGAACTACGTACAATAAATCGCTACCAACCATACAAGCAGTAAAGTAACTCTTGTTAGTGGTGATGTATATGCAGTAACGGCTAGTGATTTTTTTCAAAGGTTAAATCTTTAGTGCTCACTTTATTCCGAATGGCCTATACATGAAATGTCTGTTTTAACACGACAGTAGAAAAATTTTTACTGCTCTCGGGTGAAGTTGGCATTGACCGACGTAAAAATGGTTAGAGGGGGAGGTAACAACGAGACACTACACAAAATTAACAAAACACGCGCGACCTCTCGACGACACACATCACGGGCATGTGCGATTATCGCTGATTACTCACCGAGTAATTGTCGGCGAAAGAACCCCCGACGGATTTGTGTACCCAGAGAGACCGCCTGTCGGGAAAGAAAGACAAAAAAAATATATTTTCCCGTCACGTAACACACACACACACATAACGTGAACGTAGCGTTTGTTCGAGGCTTTTCGCATTGTCCCGGAGAACATTATTATTTTTTTCTCCTCATTCACCCACTCTCTCGCGTCCATGTTTGTTTTGCAATTTGCCGAGTGTACGAGAGTGCGCGCGCGTGCGTTTGTACGGTCGGACATTTTTACGTTCTCCGGGTTTTCTCCATCTCTCTCTTTCTCTCTTCTCCAGCTGTTTCGCTTTTATTTCCCCCTTTCTGTGATACCGCCTGCCATGGCGGCGGCCGGTTTTCCCACAGAATATTTGCTGCCCCCCTCCCTCCCCCCATCCCTTGAGAGAGCGACCAGCCACGGGGATTCCTTCCGCCCGTGCACTCGCACACGCTGGCGAGACTTCAAACGAGCCGACGAACACGTCCCTGCCGTGACGAGCACCTCATTGCAGCAACCCCTCCCCCCTCCACCCTCTGGGGAACATCGCTGTTCTTCTATAAACACGTCGGCAACCAGGCTCGTGGAAATGTTAATTCCTCGTCTTTGAAGCGAGGCCCTCGGCGCAGCTTGTCAAGTAAGGGGTGGGAGGGGAATTGTGTGCGCGCGCTAAAGCGTGTAAAGGTTTTTAGCGCATCATCTGTTTGCCGTGGCTACGTACCAACTCTGTAAGGGAGGGTGTTCATGAGGGTTTTGAGGGGGGGGGGTTAGTTACGTAAGAGAATTACACATTTCGGCTCCCCGGCCTTCAGGAGGAAGCTGGGTAATTGCTCGTCTGTCGGCGGG
Organism: Medauroidea extradentata; assembly: GCA_003012365.1. Classification (NCBI taxonomy): domain Eukaryota; kingdom Metazoa; phylum Arthropoda; class Insecta; order Phasmatodea; family Phasmatidae; genus Medauroidea; species Medauroidea extradentata. The sequence continues at coordinate 18,377 of PNEQ01065084.1, forward strand.
CGTTCGAACGATTGTCGGCATTGGTTCCTCACATGATGTAGGCGTGGTGAGATGTGCGGTGTTGTCTGGCTCCGTCTCGATTCCCTTCTCCTTCGGGTACAAGGACACAGCTTGCCTGTTGAGCGGCAAGGGCGAGCTTTCCACGTGCACTGAGTACAAAACCGCCTTTACGCGCAAGGCACTGAATTGGCGTGCAGCAGTTTCCCGCCGCCTGATAACCTCTTGTCATAGAAATAAGATAGTTGGCAACATGACGTCCGCGTAAGCGGACGTTTGGTTCGAGCGGCCGCCCTTTTTCTAATCGAAGCTGAACGTTTGTAACATTTGCCGAAACAATCAGTATAGGTAGGGCTAGGAAAAATTCGCTAGTTCAATTACCTGCATGCTAGAATCCAATGTCCTATGCATACTCAAGCCCCGTCTATTCGTTCATTGTCTGCTGTCTAAATGAGTAGCAGGTAATGTACAAATGGTAGGGCTTCGGTATACACAGGATAATGGATTCTAGCTTGTTGGTCGCTGAACTCGCGAAATATTCCTAGCCCTAAGTATAGGCCTACATTGGACTATTTTCTAAATATGTACGAGAAGGCTATCGTTAGAGATGATGGTATGTCGCTAAAATTTTTATGCCAACATACCCTTGAAAACGCTGTAGTTTTTCGCCACATGTACGATCGGTAGGGCCCGGTAGTTTTCGCGAAAAGATTTTTGCCCCACTTTGTTTCAGAGTCTTACGTGCACACCTGCAGTTCAACTTCATGGCTATTGAGAGAGTGTTTTTGTGCAGAGTCGTTATTCATTTGACTGTGCCAATCAGTACATGGATAACTGTCACACATCACGTCTGTGATTTGCGGGTTTAACCTCCACACGCTGGGTGTTACGGCATCCAATCATTGACCACATAGCAAAGATGCAGCTGCGCACGTAAGGCACTGAAACAAAGTGCTGCAAAATTCTTTTCGCGAAAATTACCGGGCTCTAACGATCGGGTGATACACGCCTGACACTCCGACCAATAACAAGCATCACAAACTACCATAGCGGGCTTCTTATTGGCTCAGTCAAATAGGGTAACAGCTCCACGTAGATTTTAATAAGCTGAACGTACGTTGAACCACAGCAAACAGTCAAATTTTCTCGCTATAACCCATCATTAGAGACATGCAAAATTCGCGTTATCATTTGGTAGTAGACTAAACTGCACTTTCCTATACATGACAGAGGATAATCTGCGATTCAATTGGCCATGAACTTTTATGTGTTGTCATTTACGTGTGTTACGTCTTGACAGAGATTGGCCTCTCTACCGTGCATAGGCGCAACTAAGGGGGGGGGGGCACTAGGGCACAGCCCCCCCCCCAAATAAATAACCAACCAAGGTCTTCAAAATTACAATTAATTCAATATTGAATAACCAGTGATGTTTAGCAATGAAAACTGCTAAAATAGCACTATTTTACATCTTGAAATCCGAAATTTTCCTGGGGGAGGACCCCCGGACCCCCCACTTGAAGATGTGGTGGGTGATCCTTTATAATATTCGCAGAATAGCCATCCTTCCCCGCCTGAAATTCATAAATTCTGACTACGTTACTGATTACAGGTAGGGGTAGCTTGAATATAACAGTATTAACAAAATTGTGCCCTCCCCAAATGTCCGTTCTAGTTGCGCCTATGCTACCGTGTAAGCATTCTCCGCGGCAAGTCACGACAATATCGGCCAGCGGGAGACGTCGAACGAGCCTATAGTCACTTGGAGTCTAGTCGGCTGTCAGAAAATAACGCAAATTTTGCATGTCTCTGCCCATAATCTCTAGCAATCGTTAATGTATGGGAAACAATATTTTACCATACCTACATGCTTAACACACTTAGGCTACATCGGTCTGGTAGATTTACAAACAACATTTACATGTACGACATAAGTACAGATAGAGGATAATCGCAAGAATTGTTTGTGCCACCTTACTTTGCAAGATACTGTAGCGGCTTGCAGCTTGTGTGACTGGAGTATAATTGTGGTATTTGTTTAAAAACTAATAAGAGATATTCCGTAGAGATGCACCAGAGTTATCATTGGTCCAGTCAGATGTAGACTCGTCAATAAGGAAAGAATATTGTCATGTATGAACACATTATTTTTAAGCCTTAGCAAACAGTCAAATTTTACCTCGTTAAGTTGGCATCCTTAGACATAAACTCTACGCATGGTTTTCTGGCCTGAGCAGGCTGCCAACTTAACAGTTAGTGGACCTGGCGTGTGAGCCGTGCAGTAGCATGACGAAAAGTAATTTTTCTTGTATAACTATTAAAACTGATTCCAATGCGTTTATCTACGAAAAGAAAACACAATTCAAATTAAGTCCCAATGATTTAAAAAATGCAGTCCGATCATGGGCGTACACAGGGGGTGGTTTTGGGGGTTTAAAGCCCCTACGAAATATTAGTTTCCTTATCTAGGAATTATATTTTACGTTACAAAAGGTAGAGTATTCTACAGAAACAACCAAAATGTTAATAAGATATGTTAAAATTACATTTAGAGACGTCAGACACAGATGACATTGAAACATTTATACAAGATGAGAATTCAAAACCCCCACCGAAAACTATTCCTAGGTACGTCCATGCGCCCGGTAATTAAAAACATGACTAGGCCCTACCAATTACTTTTTAACGTTGCTGTAGCTGGAAACATATCAACCCTAATCGTTAAACAAAATCATAGAAACATGCATTGGACTTTACTACTTACTTTCCACAAATAAAATAACAGGGTCATCGTTTGAAGTCCCATTGAAAAACTCATTCTATGAAAACACTGCACGTTAGTTTAGTCCTTCGCGCCTAGAGGTGATGAGGTGTTTGATGGTCGTGGTATATTCGACTTATCGCCTTCCTGTTTCCGCGCTTCAAAAGGAAAATAAAAGTTAACGTCCACTACATCTTAAGGCGAGTTCTCAACAAAATGACTGTCCCAGTTGAACATGTCGCTTAAAGGCGATGAAGCACGCATTTACCGAAGAATGGTTGACCCTTAGGTCCCGCGCGTTCCCTGACCGCCCGAGCGCGCTCGTTTTGTTCCGACTAAACACAAAATTCTAAGAGACGACACGTTAACATTTATACAGAAATTTATAGCCAACATGTGTAACTGTGATACAAACTTTACACAATTTTCTCTACGGGAAACTTACAGGAATTCGTCGAGTTTTTCTGATTTCATTTATCGTCCCTTCACGAATAAATGAAAAGTCTCACACCAGCAATAGTGGGTCAACATTGTATTTACTCACTATATAACTTACGTTCCGGTACATTTAAAATATCTCTAGCAAAAATAGCTAGTTATGTTTTTGGGTATTTAGTCTGAGTTGAAGGATTTCTCTGAAATACGAGCGACACGCTCGTCCTGAAGCATAGTGTTACACTAAACGACAACAGTGTAGCCTATGTCATAAACACGAATGGCGTCGTGGGAGTTGGTAGTTTTTCTGGTCTGCTGGTTTTTAAGAGAAGTTTTGGAGGATACAAAACTACGTCTTGACCCCCGCACCGCGAGCATGGGTCGACTGAGTGTCAGCCACTGAAATCCATACTACGACACTCGGGCCAACAACGTGCTATCTCCAGCACATCACATCTTACCTGAGCTCTTCTTGAAGGCATGGGCCCCAAGTTTCTCTGCTTTTGAGACCATTATTTTTTTTTAATTCAGGCATGATACAATATCGCAAAATTGCTCTGTAACTTTGTTGCAAATTGGTTTTCCTATGTAACGTAATTTTTGGGACGAACGGTAAAAAAAATGTAAGCTAATTTATCAATTAAAAGGAAATTTCGGTACTTAACTGATTGGCTACCATCATGATGTATTTTGTCTCGACAAAATCAGAGAACGTATAAGTGGAGCCACGATTTTATGGCGAAAAGATTTTTGCAACATTTGGCTTCGTTGCGTCATGTGCACATTTGCAGCTCTGCTATATCGTCTGTGATTGGATAATTTTACTCTCACTGGCCTTGGCAAATTATAGACGTACGGATTCACAATAATCTTATTCTGATTGGTGCAGTCAAATGAGAAACGTGTCTGAACAAAGACACGCTGCCAATAACCTTGAAACAGACCTGCCGATGTGCACGAGAGACACTGAAACAAAGTGGGGCAAAAATCTTTTCGCGACAAAATCGTGGCCCTACGTATAAGTTACAACCATTTATAACGAAGTTACAGAGCAATTTTACGATATCGGCACCCGTTTATGTTTAAAAAATAATTATTTTTTAGAATGTAGAAACTAAGGCCCAAGCCTTTAATGTCCTCCCAACCGGCGTTTAACATTAAATACCTACAGAGTCAGGACGGAATGTGTTAATTTTGCGTGGTGATGGATTATGATTAGAGATGATGGTATATCGCAAAAATGTTTTGTGCCAACATAGCCTTGAAAACACTGACACAACGTAGCTGTCTATAGACCAATAACGTGCATCAAATATTAAAATAGCGGTATTCTTATTGGCTTAGTCAAATAGGGCAGTAGATTCGCGTACAAGGAAAAGCCAGTAATCTTTTGATAAGCTGAACGTACGTTGAAGCCTAGCAAATAGTCAAGTTTTCCCGCGATAAACCATCATCTCTAATTATGATAAAGTTATTCGAAAATGTATTCATTTTGTCGGTAAAGTAAATACAGTTGGAGCAATGGCCCTAAGTCTCTGTACTTATTTATTAATTGGTGAGATAGTGAAGAAATTAAAAAGGAATCGACAAGAGCTGTATTAAGGGTACCAATCCACAATTTCCATGGGATGGTTTCGGAAAACTTTGGAAACCGGAGCGGAGCTTGGATTGAACACATACCTGTCTTCTCGAATGCCAGTTCAGTTCTATACCTCTAGCGTATCTTAATGGAATTTGTTCTTAACAAAGGCGTTATTGTTTACAAGTCTGCATTGGCTTTTACCGTATGCCATGCATCGTGCGTTCTCTGCGAGGATCATGTGCTGATATTTTAACATGTTAGGTACCGGATCAATCAGCACCATCATGTGCCATGACGATTTCTTCGTTTCTAAGTTTGACAGGAAAACGTTACGTTGTTGGAAAGATTTTTGCAGTCAGAGTAATTTTTTTTGTACATTTACAAAAAATTATTTTGGAAGCTAGTTTCCAAAAAATATTGTCAACTTAACAGGAATGGCTTGTAAATATAAAAACACGTCTGTATATTTACAAATAATAATTGTACATTTACAAATAAATTCTTGTACATTTTACAACAAAAGTTCAAGTGTCACAAGAATTTTTTTGTCAACAAGTTTCCAAGAATTATTTTTGTAAAATGTTACAGGCCGTTGAAGGTTATTTCGTTTCACATCAAACAATCTGATCATAAAAATATATTCCACTAGTTCCCACAGGTACTCGGAAAATTTAGACCACTTTATTGAGTTGCTACATTCTTGTTGTAGTGCCTAGACTGATAAATGTTCTGACATTAGTTTAAAGCTTTTTCTTGTAAAAGTACGATTTTTTACCGTGTGTGTGGGTAGAGGAGGGGGAGGGGCTTAATGACAAAGTGAAATATTGTGTAATAAATAATAATACATTACTGCGCTGCGTCGTAATAAAAGATCAAGAGTGAAACACGAAAATATATTTCGTCTGCAGCTACTCTCTATTGACGACACAACGGAACATGTGCGTCATTGCCGAATGTCTGAAAACTCAAGACATCTTAGAATGGCTCAACCAAGAGCTAGAGAGTAAAGTTCTTTAGCTCACAATGGCAACGTCATGAATAACGAGGTCACACACGACGTACGGAAGAAATTTTCAACAAATATTAGCCGGAGACTCGAAGTGTTCGTCAAGTAGTCTGTCTTGCATGATGACTGTGATGACCTATGAAGAAAGTCTCAGGTACCGGCTCAAGAGAAAATAATGGCAAAATAATCTATGTGGCAAGGAGAACAGGTTTCAAATAGAACATATGCGGAATGTCTAGTAAATGAATCCTTTCAGGTCAGATGTTGACAGTTGTGATTAAAAACCATAGAATCTTGGTGGTAAGAATTTTGCACCAACTTTTTTTCAATGCCTTAAGTGCACATCTACTGTTCCACTTTATGGTCAGTGATTCTATGCGCAAATGTGGCTTGTCCACTATAAACTGAGCACTCATCAGAACTTGTAATTAATTAAAAATATGTTTTATTGGGCCATAACGGTTACACTGGATTTTAGTTACATGAAAGTTATCATATTAAAAATAGCAAAGATTGCTGCTATACGGCCGAAAGGAATCTTTATTCATTGCTCATTTTATCGTGAACGGCCTATAACTAGAGCCACGATTTTGTCACGAAAAGATTTTTGCCCCACTTTGTTTCAGTGTCTCCTGTGCACATCAGCAGCTCTGCTTCATGATTACTGGCAGCGTGTCGTTGTTCATACACATCTCTCATTTGACTGCACCAATCATAATAAGATTATTGTGACTCCGTACGTCTGTAATTTGCCAAGGCAAGTGAGAGTAAAATCATCCAATCACAGACGCATTGGAACCAAATGTTGCAAAAATAATTTCGCCGTAAAATCGTGGCTCTACCTATAACAGACGTGTGACGTCACAGTAACCTGATTTGGACATATGTGCGACGCCTCTGGATAACGACACTGTCAATAACTATGAAGCAGAGTTGCAGATGTGCACGTAACACTGAAACAAGTTGCTGCAATGTTGTTTTTCTATCAAAAATCAGTGGAAATATATATGATGGATAGAGATGATGATTTATCGCGGGAAAACTTGAACTGTTTGCTGGGTTTCAATGTATGTTGAGCTTAACAAAAGATTACTGACTTTCGTTTGTACGTGGAGCTGTTATCCTATTTTATTGTTCCAACCAGACTCCTGCTGCTGTAATATTTGATGCCTGTTATTGGTCTGCAGACATCTACTTTGTGTCACACGTTAATCACTCGGTCATACATGTGACAAGAAACTGCAGCGTTTTCAAGTATACGTTGGCACAAACATATTTTCGCGATGAACCATCATAATCTCTAATGATGGAGAAGAAGGTAATTTATGGTTGGAGCTGTACACAGCCTTATTTGCTCAGTTTATTCTCAGTTACTTTTCTGGTTTGTAAAATCTGGCGGCAGATTTTCTCTTCGGATGGTTCGTGTTACTGCCGTCAACCAACTAAGCTAGCGCTAAGCCATCATAAAAATACAATACCCATCAAAAATATTATTTGTTGCAACACCTGAGTGCATAAATTAATACAGTCTTGCAAGTGTTAGCAATACAAGGGACGTGGCAAGGCTAAGAAAGAAGCTCAGTCAAGCCGTGCACTGCATTAATTTTGCAGGTAAATGTGCAATGTAGGCTTATGCAAAGAATGTTCGCCTTTAACTACAGAACACAACTTCTAAGACTATACAAAATCACAGCCTAAGTCATAATTATTAACATTTTAAATATTCAGTGGGAGCAGAATATTTTTCTTTTTTGCTAGACCATTGTTATATTCACATGAGTTTCAGATATTGCAAGAAAATATATTGAGAGTATGTTATGTACTTTTACGTACCTTTTTTATATCAAGAAACGTTTCTAAAATGGGAATTTAGCGATTAACTTATACATAGAAAAACCGAAAATGTAACTGTTATAGGCGTGCATATGTATGTTTTTTTTCCTTCAGTTAACGCGTAACCAAAAGTTTCTCTCAAAATAATTGACACTTATGCGTTGGCAAGTAACATGTCATTTCAATATTGTTACTTTATTAGTAATAATAATAATACAAATACGCGCACCATGTCCAAGCAGAGAAATCGTTAAGAGCAAATTTATGGGCCAGAGATCGCGTATTCCGCCCTAATGGGCGATACCTCACAGTAATGCCGTGCCATCAGGCTGGTGTTTGACTTCCCCCTTCTGCTCAAAAATGCCTGCTGGCCAAACTGTCCCTTGTGACATTAATCACTTGCTCTCGCGCAGGGTAGGAAACATTACGCCAGCGAACACACACAAAAAAAAATACAGTACGCAGCGACGCCAGATCTGAATCGTAATCGGATACATAAACTATTTCACCGTTAGTTCCGTTTGATAAAGACGAATGGGTAGTGGGAAGGGGAGGGTGACCGTCCAGGCAAACCCATTTCCGAAAACAATCTAAGCGCCCCACCTCCCCTTCCCTTGAAAGCTAGGAGTAGAGGGGTGGAAAACCCTCGATAATGTGTAATTTACGGCGTGGGTATTGTGCAGAGAGACGTAATCTGGTACAAATCAGAGAATTACAAGGCGGGGACGCATGGTGCGGTGGTGCGTGCGACCCTGTGACACCCACGTGTCCTGCACGCGAACCTAGCAGGAGTTCTGCTTGACCCCGGGGTCAGCTATGTAACGACAACTCGCATTAGATCATATTAAATAACCTGCCTGTCCCCTTACTCGAACTGCCGGGGTTACCTCGATATCGCAGTTCGCATAAACAACAATAATCACACATTATTAGAGACAGGAAAAAAATTACTGGTTCTTTGACTAACAGGCTAGCCTCCATGAACACCTATGTACTGAAGATGACAGCAGCTGTTCATTGGCCGTTTGCTAACACAGAGCTACCACATGACTGGGCCTGCGTTCTTCTTTGTATTTATTATAATTATTAGTTCAACGCCTTCCAGGATGTGTCAGATGAATATATATATATATATATATATATATATATATATATATATATATATATACACACAAACACACACACATATATATATCTTAAATGTTAGAATACTGATTAATTGCCACTTTTGTATTACGACTGTTTTAAACTTACACTGATATTTTGAAAACTATTTCTCTTTCTGCCAAGCAAGACGAGAGCAGCATCTAACATTTGATATACACGTATTTCGGAAGTCAAACAGCATTAATGTCTGAATTATTCACTCACTTAGAGTGCCAAATTGCCTGTACTGCCAAATAATCAAGTCTCCCTGTATAAACGTAGATGGGTATTAACAATATTATGAGAAATTGTATGTGGAATGTATTTTTTTTTACTTCAAATCTTTGGAAGCCCTACCGAATAGGTGAAAACCACGATTTTTGGTAAAAAGAATACTGTAACAATTTGTTTCAATGCCTCACGTGCATATCTTCAGCTCTTCTTCATGGTTATTGGCAGAATGTATTATGCATAGATGTGGCTCATTTGAATGTGCCAACAGGAACAAAGTTACCGCAACACCACAAGTCTATGATTTGCGGGTAGAACCCTAGACGCTAGACGCTGAGAGTTAAAAAAACAGCCAATCACTGACCATTAAACAGAGCTGCATATGTGCACATAAGGCATTGAAACCCTCTGTTGCAGAATTCTTTTCACCAAAAATCGTGGGCTTTACAAATACGATATCCACTACAGAGTGGGAAAGGAAATCGAACACACGGCTAGATCTTCATGCAGTCAATAACCGACCAAGCATGTTCACATCACATGCACAGCAATTTCTTCGCTTCGGAACATCTACACTGAAACATTTAAGTAAATTTCGTTTCCATGCAAGGGAAGCACATTATTCTTACGTGTTTGGGGAAATTAGATGAAAGTTTAGAAAGATTTCCATAGCAAATGTAATATTCCACATCTGTTGTTGAGATCGTGGGAAACCACGAGAATTAATCGACCTAATGTATTTTTCAATTAGTGCCCATTGTCATATATTATTGGAAAACGGTTGTGTGACGCGATTGAGCTGTTTGTAGACAAATCACAAATGTATTGGTCAAGTGTGTGTTTGTGTAGTTGTGTGTGTGCATGTGTGCGATAAATAATCATGCGTGGCTTCCGACGTCAAGTCCCCAGGACAGAAGAATGCATTACAAAAGCAGGAACACTTGTACTACTTTCTCAGAAATTTTAAGATCTTGACTTCGTAGCTGAACATAGTATTTTTGCGGTAAGCACATGTCGCCAACACTACCGAAAGAGTAGCCTGTTTTCCGGAATATTCCCAGCTTTCCGCTCCGACCACCCCTCCTGTACCTGACCCCTAAGGCTTAACAGGAGACAACTTACAGCGACATATTTACCAGCCAAAATCTGAACGATTGCCTTGTTCCGGGTAAACACGACCAACCACCAAGCGAGCTTGGGAAAACATGTCCCTCCACTGGGCCAACCAACCACCCATCTTCTTAGGTATCTGGAGTTTCGGGCTACCACGGCACCCGAACGTGACGCAGGTTCACCAAGTCTACGCCCAGAGCGGGGCGCTAGGCCCGTACACTACCAGTGGCAAGCATTACTGGCACCACCACCCATCTAGGGGAGCCAATTGTCTTCTGGTCACACAGACCTGGAGCGACATCGAACCACAGCACACAATTCCCGAAAGAGTAGCAATCGGAAATTTCAAAATAAGTTCTTCAGAGCTGATACGAGCCGTATAAAAGGAAACTATTATGACTGAAGTTGGGACTGCGGTGGCCGAATGGTCAGACCATTCGCCTCCCACCAAGGCGATCCGAGTTCGATTCCCGGCACGTTCTGCCCCCGGGAATCGTGTCGGACCTGTCGCTGGTCGGTGGATTTTCTCGAGGATCTCCCTTTTCTCCTGCCATTTCATTCCGGTGCTGCTCAACTCACCTCATATGATCTTTGACCTCATGTCACCCCTCATCAGCGCTAAAGACATCTCACTCACTCACGAATGAAGTTGGCACCAATGAAAATGTCAGTCCAGTATAGTATGCCAGGTGATCAGGTGGAGAAGGGGGTAATCACTGGTCGGTTGGGGGTAAAATTGATGAATAAAACATATACTCCTAACTTTTAGTGTGGAATACATTTCACGGCACAGATCGTTTTTAACCAGTTCCATTTTAATCTGGACAATACGGTTTTACCAACCAATGGCCATCATTTTTACCTCGCTTTCGACCCCCTACATGAAAGTAGCGCTGAACCTATTCAACACTCCGTAATCGATATTTTCACTTAAATTGAGTGATGAATTTTGCCCCCTACGCGAGCAAGGTATTTATTATTTATGGTTTATGACTGTTGGGAGGACATTAGAAATTACTTACGTGACTGTGAATTATGTATACGAGGTGTGTTCCGAAAGTAAGTTTTTTATACGGAAACTTTATTGCCAAACAAAATACGCCATGGTATCACGAACTATACACCTGCATTACTTTTCAACATAATCGCCACCGACATTGAGACATTTGTCACAGCGATGGGAGAGATTGTAACACCCAGCCTACAGCTCCAATTTTGCCCCGTCTGACTATCACGTGTTCCCTGTATTGAAAGCCACACTCTCGTGACGTCACTTCCACAACAATGCTGAGGCAAAGCAGGCTGTGCTATAATTCCTTGCATCGCAGGGCACCGAGTTATACCAGAGTGGTTTCTTCAAACTGATTGCCTGCTATAATAGGTTCGGGATAAAGTGAGCACTAAAAAAAAGCCCTGCTAAAGTTCTATTTTCAGCCAATTCGTATCTTTCCGCGCGTAACGGTGGACGCAGGGAATTATCTACCCTCTCTAAACACGGCACTTGATGTTTATGCGTGTAAGATAAAATGTGCAGTCAGTATGAATTGATAAAGTTTGATAAAAAAATTTAATTATATAAAATTCAATAACGTCTATTTCAGTTGATTTTGTTTCAGTATTGTTTAATTTAAATAGGAAAATACACCAACTACATCGAGCAATTTCGGTGCCAACCATACAAACAGTAAGGCAACTATATTTTGTGTTGAATTGTGTGTAGCAACAGCTAGTGATATTTATCAAAGGTATAATTTTTAGTGCTCACTTTATCCCGAACGACATATATGACAAGTGTCTCAATGTTGGTGCTATGTCGAAAAAATAGTGCAAGGTGTATAGTGCACTATACCATTGTGTATTTTTGGCAATAAAGTTTACGTCTGAAAAAAGAAAGCAAAACTTACATTCGGAACATCCCTCGTACGTACGCGGATAAGGAAGTCTGCCTGAAAATTTTAGGGGGACGGGGGGTTGTTTCCCACGCACAGCAGGTGATCACCGTGACAGACCGCTTCAAGGGACAAGAGCACTTGGAGGTGAGGGGGGGTGGAGCGACCTCCTAAGGGTGCGGGATTATCCCGCTGGCCGGATTGATGGGCAGCAGAGCCGCCCTTGCGTGGTCCGTGGAGGGCCGCAGATCCACCCTCCTCGAGTCTCACGTCGTCGACGTGGAGGGCCATTGTGCCGCCGTCCGCCCACACGCAGCTCAAGACGGTGGCCTCTGGTATCTTCCGCCACGTTGCGTCCGCAACAATGTAGAGAGGTCAGTGCCTCGGGTAAAAGGAAGGTGGGTGGGGGGGGGAGGGGATTGTACGTCCACCTGCAACACGCATCCACACACATACTGGAAATATTCGTGGTGTTGCGAGTCTTTCACGAGATGTCCAGGGAGGTCAATAGTGTGGGCGGTCGTGGCGGTGGACATTCTTACACAACTGTGTTGAAAGAGGGAAAGCGCTATTGTGCTGTCCACAGCTGTGTGGATCATCAGGAGAAACTTACTTTTTTATTAATTACTCTACCTGCTACATACTGCATGTATGTTCAGCCTACTAATAGCGTTTGGGATTCATAGTCAAAATTCCCTTTATTTTCTGGCACCAAACAGATTGCAAGCTGCTGTATGTTCGCTTGCTGTCTCCCATTGGCTACAGTTTAGCTCGGGTTCCTTCACTATCACATCAAAAATCTGGAACACTTTGATTACTGAAAAGAGGGAAATAAATAATTTCTATACATTTAAGAAGGTAATAAACTCTATCAGTCATCATGATGAATGAGGAATCAGGCACGCTACTCGCTTGTTTGTTTTGTGTGATATGTGTATGTGTGTGTGTATATATATATATATATATATATATATATATATATATATATATATATATATATATATATATATATAAGTAGAGAAGGTGATTTATCGCGAGAATGTTTTCTGCCAGTGTATTCTTCAACTCAGTGTAGCGTCCTGCGTCATGTATTATTGGCCGGTGGTTATTGGTTATGAGGCACAGTCTTGTTTACAGACGAATCACAGGCGTCCAGTAGTAGCGCATCAGAGTTATCATTGGCCCAGTCTAATAGGGACTCGCCAGTAACGAAATAAAAGTGTCAGAACTGAATACATTACATTGAAGTCTAGCAAACAGTCAACTTTTCCCGCGATTAATCACCTTCTCTAAATATGAGAACTGGTTTGTTTTGAATGTATGTGTTTCTGTGTACATGTGTGCGGTATTACTGTTTTAATAATTTTTATTTTTGTGTACATGTATGCATATGATTGTTCAGCTTAACTATCTTTTTTTAATTCTTAATCATAAAGGGCCTTATTCATAGTCGTGAGATAGTTCCGAGATGATCCTGAGATCATCTTGTGCCAGTTAGTCCAGGGTTGGTCCTATAGTCCGGACCAAGTGTTACCTTATTCATAAACGCCAAGTAACGTCGGACTAAATATAGTCCGCGTCTATGAATAAGACAAAAATTAGTCCGACGATAATCCCGCACTAGTCCGGGTCA